>RJWT010027530.1:0-15471 GCA_004365215.1 Cuniculus paca
GGAAGTGGATAAAGAAAGGAACGACCCAACAATATAGTAATAGGAAATAGAATACACAACGGTACTTTAGAACTGTAAATAAAAGGAAATTGAGAGTTCCACAGCTATATGTAAAACAAGAATAAATCATAGAAATATTAAGAGGTAGATGAGCCACAAAAGTTTACAAATGTATGACATACTTTAAAAGCTCAAAAATGGGCCAGATATGGTGGTACATGCCTGTAATTTCAGCATTTGGGAGGCAGAGATAGGAGAAGCACCAGAAGTTCAAAGCCAGCCTAAACTACATAGCAAGGCCTTGTTGCCAAAAACCAAAAAAAGAAAAAAAAAAAAAACCTCAAAAATAAACAAAATTCTACAAATATTACTCAGGAATACATAAATATATAATAAATATTTTCTTTTAATCCAACGAATAACAACTATATAATTCAAGACCATGGTGTTTTTCCTCTCCCAACTTAACCTGAACTTCAAGATGGAGAGGGATGACTCAGAGACCATACTAGCTCCAGAATAATTACATGAGGGACAGGGGGACAAGGCGAAGGGAGCAGCCCCAACACCTGCTCAGGATAGTACCTGAGAAAGAAACAAGCTGATCTGCAGTCAAGCTGTCTGGCTGTATTTGGATCTATAACTGTACTTGGCTCTGTGCACCAAGTCAGAAAAGTTCCTGCTAGTACCTGTAAGTTTAGGAGACTACCCAGCCAATCTTAATGTAAAGTAGCTAATGCCATGCAAGTACGAACTAAAAGAAGAAGTACTGAACTATCACAAAATTAAAAAATAATGGCTAGCTGAAAGAAAGATAAGGTGCAGAATATGGAAAGGAGTACCAAGGTAGCTTCAAAAATAACAGTAATATTCTGAGTCTTAAAGTTGGTAAGTAGGTCCCTGGTACCGGAAAAAAAAAAAAAAAAGTTGGTAAGTAGGTTTATTTTAAAGTATTTTTTATAACTCACACATGATACATATTACAGTCAATAAAAAATATTACAAAATATAACTATTCCCTAATTTATGATATTAATATGTTTCAAAGATCTAAATGTAAGCTATTTAAACAGCAAAAATTCAGGATACAACAATAAGAATGTCTTCATATTTCTGTCTTAAAAGTTCTTATGAGAGGACAGTTAATTAAACCTAACACATATAGGTAGCTTAATATTAAATATGCACTTAAAGAGTCAGTATGACTTGAAGATGAACAATGTTAAATATATTTTAAGTGTACCATAATAAAAGTAGATAAGTGGTTTTTTCAAATAATAGAAGGAAATTAACTTTTAAAAATTTTTACCCAACAAATCTTCACAAATAAGAAAAGAATATAGACATTCAATTTTTACAGGAGAAACACCTTAGTACAGTAAGCTATGGGAGCATGGTTTAAGTATCTGAATGTTCAGAATTGCTTAAATTAAAATAAAAGGATGTAAGCTGTAAAAATTTGTAATGGGAAAAAATGCAATACATTTTTTATCTTTCCCACTCTATCATGAAAGACTTTAAAAAAATCAGTCTTTATATATACGTAAACCAATCACACACATTACAGACACAAAAGTCCTTACTTTTTCAGTCTAAAGTAGGCTGATGCTCTATTGGTTGGCAAGACAGGATTATACGGATCAGCTTCCATGCCTCTGGTGTAGCATTCAATTGCTTCATCATATTTTCCTTGTTTAAAGAATGTATTGCCCTGCAAGAAATGAGAATTAAACAAAATGGTCTTTTTTACAACACTGAAATTCACTATACAGTCATTGGATGGACACAACCCAAAAGCCCTAGCAGAAAAACAAGTAAAATACCTAGCACTGTCCATCTACTGGTGGTATCAACCCACAGAAACGTAACAAAGACATCAAGAAGGTGTTTAGAGTGGGTTCCCCCTTTCAGTAAAGCAATATAGCTGGTTTTACAGCAATAAGGTTTCTCTTAAAAGCGATGCTGAACACTCCAAAAGAAACCAAAACTGGCCTAGGATATGGCATGGAATATAATACAGATGTCAAGAACTGCATACTGACTTTAAGTTAAAGTACTTCTGTCTACTACTAAAAATTCTGAAACAATTCCGGCACAATGAGAGCACTTTATATGTAATAATTCATTTAATACAACTCAGTGAAACATAGTGACATTATTAATCTAACTGATAAATAAACTGAGGCACAGGCAGAATAAACAGCCTGTTATGAACTCAAACCAGACAATTAATCTGTCTCCGGAGTACACACCCATAACTAAGATGCAGTATTTCCTTCCACAGGACATTGCCAATGACAATTTAAAGTTCGAGCACCTCCTAACAACATAGGTAGAGGATATTTCAGAATTCAGATTTTCTACACATCCTTCCTACCTGAAGGAACCTAAAACTAACTAAAAAAATACCTTTTCTTTTAGAGCAAGAGCCTTTTGTGAATCTATGTGAATCCCATCTTCTTCTGACTCTGACTCCTGAGACACAGAATCGTGGATACTGTCTTCTTTATCAAGCTCATCAAGGATACTGTCCTGAAATTATAAGTAAGAGAACAGAGTTTATAATTACATGACCATTAGGAGAAAAAACATACTCAATACAACTTACACTGTTATAATCTAAGGGCCTAAAGGGCTATAAGAAGCAATCCAAAAACCCTCTCATTGTTATTATATCCAGAGGAAAAAATGCCCTTGTTTAGAAGATCTAAGCCACTTATAGAATATGACTTTGAACTCACAAAGTAAATTAAGGCAACAGTCTACAAATCATCCCTAAGTCACAAATCATTAATAGTGAGATATTCTGGCTGAATAGAGAAGCTGCAAATAAACTTAAATTAATGGAATACTTAATAGCCGACAACAGTTTTTTAAAGCTTTTTTCTTTTTTCACTCAACAATAAAAACTGCTTGAATACAACTCCTGATCTTTACAACAACCTATGAGGTAGATAAAATTACCCATGTTTTTCATGTAAGGGATCTTAAAACACTCAAATTAGTTGCCTCACTCAAGGTTGCTCAGCTAGTAAGTGACTGAGTCCGCCTTCTGTGAAGATCTCTCACTCACTATGTTACTATTTTTTAGCACGTTTAAAATACAACCAACTCTACCAAGAAAACATATAACATGCTAGTATAGCAGTTCCCACTCTCTTTTGACTCATATACTTCTTTCATTATAATAAGTAATTTTACAGACACTGTCAGGATTTTTCTAAATCCTATTTTCATCATGTACGAAAGAAGATTCTAATCCTTTTATGCCGACTGTTCCATTTTTGGAACTTGCATAGCAACAGAACATAATAAAATTTTTTTCTTTTCAAATTCTTTTTCTTTTTTGCAACAGAGTCTTGCTTTGTAGTTCAGGCTGGCCTTGAACTCATGGCAATCCTCCTGCCTCAGCCTCCCGCCTCAGCCTCCCAAGTGCTAGAATCTCTTCAAATTCTTGTTCTTTGAATTTTTCTAGGTAAAAAATATGAATTTCATGCAAAAATTGCAATTTTCAGCATAAATGGGTTAATAAGCTATATTTTTAGTTGATGCATAATTGTTCATATCTAATGAGCACAATGTGACTTTCACTGACTGGATATTAAAACACAGATTGAAATTTAGCTGTGTTTTAACATGAAGATTCTAGAAATACCATCACCCTATCAACATGGTAGCCAATATTATCCAACACTGCTATGCTTACCCGTGTGGAAAATTAATGACAGCAAGTCATTAAAGCAGTAAGTCAGATCTGAACTAGAAGAATGGTAAGCAAATGCCTCTACTTTATACAGACACTCAAATGACAACTGCAAACAATACAGTACACAATCAGGATGGCATCATCCACACACAGCAGAAGATAGAATGAATAAATGACTATGTAAGAAGCATTTCTATAAGAAATCATCTGAACCAGTGATTTAGCTCAGTGGCATAAGCGCCGGCCTGGCAAGCACAAGGTCATGAGCTGGATCCCTGGTACCAAAAAAAAAAAAACAACAAAATCATCTGATTATGTCTTTCAGGAATTGGACACTGTAAGAAAACAATGACTTATGCAGAGCAATAGGTTATATAATAAGGGGTAAACACAAAAAAAAATTTTTAAAAAGCAGACTATAACATACTCAGTTAAGAATAAATTTTATGTTCAGGATGTATCTCAGCAGCAATAAATTCAAGACATTCCTTATATTGGGACAATACTGAAGCAGATGGCAAACTATTCAAATGCGAAGACAGCACTCTTAAATCAACTACCTTGAGTTCATTAAGAAAAATCCAACACAACTAACTTAGAATACACTTACATTCTAAAGCTAAATGTACGTATACAGTGACAGCAAACCTTTTAAAGCGTTCAATGATAACAAAAGCCCGCTGCGGCACATGTCCCATTGGTTCACCACCAGTGGTATAAACTATGACCCAGCATGACCTCTTCCACTTGGGTGCTAATCTCCATCCAAAGACAAGTTCAAGAATATTCACTGCTGGTTTATTCATAACAGCCCCAAACTGTAAACAGTCCAAATGTATGCCTTACTACTTTCCAAAATACAGCTGACTCTACCAAAGACAAAATACAGCATGCTAATCTAGCAATTCCAAATCTCTTTTGACACAAATACTCCTTTCACAGTAATAAATAATTTCATAGATCCTGTCAGGATATTTTAAATTTTATTTTTACTATATATGACAAAATAATTTTCAGTAAGATGTATTTCTTTTTTGATGCATAAGCATACATATTTAAGGGGCACAACATGACATTTCACTCACAATGTACACAATGTATACACTTCTCTTCAATAAGTATTGGTAATAAACAGAGATTATGATATATTTGCAAAACATACTTGTCAGCAATGAAACAGAACAAAATATTGCTATTTGATGTGCACCAATATTAGATAATACTAGCAAATGAACCCCTACAAGTGCATACTGCATAAATACATTTATATAAAATTCCCAAACTGGGGCTGGGGATTTTAGCTCAATGGCTCAAGCACTTGCCTGGTAAGTGCGAGGTCGTGAGTTCAATCCCTGGTACCGAAAAAAAAAAATTCCCAAACTGGCAAAACTAAACTACCACATGAGAGGCCAAAATAGGAGATTTTTTGTGGTGATTTCTTAATTGCGATGGAAGTTATCCAGATCTACATGTGATAAAATGTCACAGAACTATATAAACATTGTACCAGCAATGATGCCCTGGTTTTGATATTATACTATAGTTAAATAAGATGTAACCACTGCAACTCTGTGCACTATTTTTGCCAAAAGAGAAAAAAGAAAGATAAAATAGGAAAAAAGGAAAAAATCGTGGCTGTCTTAAGTTACCATTCACTAAAAGAGGATTACAGAAGAAACACTAATCCAGTAATTAAATTTTATTCCACATAAAATAGCCTATAAAGATGACATAGCCCATAGAACTGTATTTCACTTTTCATTTAACCTATGACAATTAATGGAAAGGTTTTGTTTTATGCACTACTGGGGGTTAAACCCAGGCCTCACACATGGTAGCCAAGTGCTCTCCCACTGAGCTACAAGCCCAGGGCCACCACCCCCAAGGTTCCCATTCTCCCCTCAGCTCCCAAGGAGCTGGCAGTAGGGGGGTGCATCACCACGCCCACATGAGAAACTGTACTCAAATACGGAGCCAGAGCAACTTACCACATCAAGTTTTGACCATGCCTCATAATCATAAGATTTTATCCTGTTTTTAGTGTTTTCCTCTTTGGTTTTTTTAGAAGATTCTTTCACTTTCACTTTCTTCTTTTTCCTAAAATTGCCATTTCGAATAGGAGGTAAACTCTGGAGTGGAAAAAAAAAAACAGCACCATTTTGAGCATTGTGCTCTGTTATTTTTTGTATAACTAGTAATGCTTAAACTTTTCACTAAATTATATTTTCAGGAAGCAATTTCTCAATTTAATTTTCAATTGTTTCAAAATATCAATTTACTTATTTACCAAGTTCACTTATAAGAATTATGCTTCAAAAGTTTAATTCATCCTTTGATGACTATTAAACATTGTTCGGTCACAAGTATTATCTTGAAATCCTGTCTCAAAAAAACAAAACAAGCTGGATGTGGTGGTGCATGCCTGTGATCTCAGCACTCAAGAGGCTGAGGCAGGAGGATCATTGCAAGTTCAAGACCAGCCTGGGCTACAAAGTGAGCTCAAGGCCAGCCTGAACGGCATAGTGAGACCTTGTCTCAAAAAGACAAAAAAAAGCCAGTATTATACAGTAATATATCATTAAATATATAATTATGTACATTATTTTCATGAATGACAAACACCCCCTACACATTTCACGATGCTGTTCATTTACCTTTAAGTGTCATCCTTTTCATAACTATTCACTAAGATTTAAAATACCTCAATATAGTTAGTACAATTATTACAAAGACTTTTTAAAAAGGAAAATTCCTAAAAATGTTGACAGTGAAGCAAATTACTTAATTTTGGTATTTTCACAAAAGAATTTTAAAAGCCATGCCTTGTTTTAAAATAAAAAGTTCTACTAGCTACTAATTTAGGAATTCTTAATTTACCTCTTCAGGAACACCACTCTGTTTTCTCAGCTCCATATCCTTCTGTTTAATGTCTTTTTCCCAGTTTTCTAAATCCCTCATAAAGTCTTGTAATTCTTCTGCATTCTGCTTCACTTGTAGTTGTAATTCAACTGCTTTATTTGTTGAAGTCATTATGGCCTGCAGAGTTATGAATAACCAAACTCTGAGAAGAATTAAATAAACTGACAGATGCTCCTCAAATTAGTTACTTAGCCATAAACCCGTCAAAAACTGAAAATACTTAAGTAAAAAATATATTTAATCTACCTGACCCACCAAATATAATTTAGCAAAATAGTACAACTAAATGTCAGTTGTACCCTTATGATCACAAGGCTGAGTGGAAACTGCAGCCCACTGATACCATCCAGCATTACAAGAGAGTACTGTACCATATGTTGTCCAAGAAAAGATCAAATCCAAAATTCGAAGCAGTTTCTATTAAATCATACTGCTTGCTCACCACCATAAAGTTGAAAAATCGCAAACTGAGCTTTAAGTCGGGGGTGGTCTGGCTTATTTGTCTGAAACCTAACTAGTGAGTTTTCACTACTTCATTAATGGCCAAGAGATGCACACAGAAGTTAGTGTACAATGATGCTGAATAAAGAAAGTATCAGTATAATATTTTTTAAATCAGTCAACTGTTTGCTGAATGAACACACAAGTTTGGTCATCCTGGAAATACACTAAGAATGAAAGACAATGGGGTAAAAAAAAAAAAAATCACTGGAATTAGCAAGTAGCCCATGGTAACACACTGGCAGCTTATCTCTAGAATTTATAAGCATATCCCAACACTTCCTTTACTCCATTTTCTTCCAACATTTATTGAACTTCTATATGACAGGCTAGATACCAAGATGTAGGGATGCAAAAAACAAGAAAGGCAAGGTCTCTGGTCTATTAGAGAAGGAAAATAAATAAATAAATAAATAACAGAAGTACTGAACTGCAAAATCTTGTTAGGCTAGGTTTCTCAATCTTGGGACTACTGACATTTTGGACTAATTCTTCATCAAGAGTGTGCTGTCCAGTGCTCAGTCATATGGTCGGTAACAACCCTGTCCCCTATACACTAGGGGCCAGGCCAGCACTATGCTCTTCCCTATCTCGTTGCCAAATAGGGCAAAATAAACCTGGGCAGAGAAGCCTGAGTTGAACCACGCACAAATGCTGTGGAACGGATCATAAAGGAGAGGCGTAAATCAGATCGTAGATGGTGGCATCAGGGAGAAGAAGTCCCCAAAGATGCTGAAATTGTAGTTAGCTTTCGAAAAGGGTCAGTCAAGTGAGAGTGGGCAGGTAAAGAAACTAGGAAGGAGAATAAGAAAATCAAAGAGGTAGATAGGGAACACATCTTGAAAAGCCAGGCCATGTGAGGTCTAACCTACACCGTATTCTGAAAGTCATGTGAACATACTGAGGTGGTAAAATAATGACTTGATGACTGAGTTAGGCTGAGAAGTTGGAGAGTACACTGACTCAAACAATATTCTTTCTAGCTTTCTGGCTTGAAAGCCTAGTAAGATTAGTGATGCCATCTAATCTGAGTCAGGCAATACAATTTAAAAAAGACATTTCAGTGTTGAAAAGGGCAAATGGTCAACAGGACTGTTTTAGTTTGGTACAGGCTGAATTTGAGTACTCATACAACCATCAACAGGTAGCTACAAAGGACTAGGGATAAATATGAAAGTCACCAATTGGGAGCTAGAATGATGGATCTGGACCAGTTTAGCCATCGTGACTACTGAGGGATAGAGGGAGCATAAAAAATACTAATATTTAGTAAAAATAGCCAGCACCACCTAGAGAACTAGGAGGAAATTAAACTGTGGTGTCAACAGATGACTAAAGGGAATAAGTTCAAGAAAGTAGGAAACGTTGGCTGTGCCAAATGCCATACAGGGCACAGAAGAAAAGAAGTGCACTAGATTTAGCTATATAAAGATTACTAAGAATGTCAACGGCATTTTTTAAAAGGGTGGAAGTGAGTTAAGTAAACGAGATTACATTGGATCAAACATGCCTGTACTAATGTAAAATCTGCTCTTGAATCTTGTCTGGATGATCAAGGAACAAAGAAAAAGATATAGCAAAGATGATGAATGATAAGGCAAGGTTCCCCAAAGAGTGAAGGGAAACTCAAAACCATATAGGGAAGAATGCAAGATAAAAAGAAGAGATTCCAAACTTGCTTAGAATGCCCCCCCAAAAAAGTACACTGAAGAAAGAAGTCGGAAGACATATCTGATGGCTCTTCTGACCCCCAGCCTCAAGAACTAAGCCTCCATTGCTTCCAAGCAGTTCCGTGTTTGCTTATATGTGCGTCTCATTCAAACAAAACTTGTGCGATGCTTTGCTGAGGACTTAAGCAAAACAAAAAAGTAAAAGGAGGAAAGCTCCTGAGATGCTGTAGGGGAGTCAATTTTTTTCTTTTCACCCACTCACCCACGCCGCTCCCACGGGGCACAACCGCTCCCACGATACCTGCGGCAGGGCCGCGATCTGGGCTGAGATCCCAGCAGGGAACCAGAAACTGCCAGCACTCGGGGGAGATCACTTTCACACCTAACATCCGGGCGAGCCCTGCGCACCCACGCCTAGGGGAGAGGGCCCCTGCTGGTCTCCCCTGGAAGTGGCGGGGACCCCAGCCGCAAAGCTAAAACCCCAGGCCCGGGTCGCACGCGGCGAGCCCCTCCTGGGAACGCGCTGCCAGGGACGCCGCTACCCTGGACACCGCCGCGCTGCCCCCAAAGCTCCCCGTGCTCGCCCAGACTAAAGGCGCGCCCCTCCTCGCGCTCCAGATCACAGGGCCCTGCGGCCGGCGGTGACGGCCACGCCAGCTCACCTGTCCCGGCAGCCACCTTGTGCACCGCAGCCCCTCAGACCCGCCGCTACTCCGCCAGCCCCGCCCCGACTTCCCACAAGGCCCCGCGAGCCCTCGCCCCGCCCCGGAAGCCCGGCTCGCGCGTGCGCTGGACGCCAAACTGACCAGCGTAAGTACTGCGTCTTGACCTACCTGGGTGTAGACGGTGTTTACAAGCGAAATCTGACTCTCTCACCTTCTAGGACTGCACTAGGCACGGAGAGCTCCAAAACTGCAGTCATCCCAACTTATTCTGACCCCTGAAACAATAAAGCCTGAGAAGTTTCTTTGAATTCCATTAATTTTATCTCTAATGTTCCTCTAACGAGATACCCTGACCTTTGTACAATAAGACAAAGTTACAGTTTCTCTGCCAGGCGGGAACCGACTAATGTAAACTGGTAGCCCCAGAAACTTGGTGGAATTTATTTCTTTCTGAGTGCTTGTGTTTGGCAGAGCCCTTCCATCTGCCTCCGTTGGATCTTTTGCAGGTAAATTCTTTCCTGTTCCACGGGTGTGTATCCTGAGTGTTTGACGGTGTGCCTTTGGATACACCCTGACAGGGAAGATGGAAGAGGAAGCTATTAACACTTTTGGCTTCTCCTCACTTGTAAGCGAGCCATCTTTCATTGTCGTGACGACTTTGAAATTGTAAAATAAAACAAAAATAATTTTAGAGATCCATGAAACTTTTTTTTCAAATTTTATCACTTCTATGATCCCTAAACTAGTCCCAAAATTCAGATCAGTAGTTCTCAGTTCTCAAGTTTAACTGAACTTTTGAGTCACCTAGGGAGGTATATATACTATATATATATATATAGTGCCCACCAAAAAAAAAAGAATGTATACGCACGCCAGGAAAAAAAAAAGTGTATAAAAATTTTAATGCCTTTGGCCTCGACAGTTACATGAGGTGCTCAAAGTGGTGACCATTAGTTTTCAGACATTAGTTTTCAGACTCTTTAATATGGGGAACTGCTGCTTGGGTGACCTTAGTCATTGAGACTGCTGCACATGCATTTTCCATTTTTTCTCTAAGAGACAGCAGTATAGTGGATTTTCCGTGATATACAACATCATCCAGGGTTCTGCATACAAGAGTAACACCATTTGTTGAAAAAACATCATACTATTTTTTTTCCTGAAGTATGTATACATTTTTGAGCGGATGTATACATATATCCATACACATACCGAGAGAGACATAGCAAGAGATCGAGAGTGAGAGCGAGAATGAGAGAGTGAGAGAGAAAAAGAGAAAGAGACGTTGAGATTTATGGAGCCTATCTCAGAGGTTCTGAGTTAATTAATCTGTTGTGTAGGTAGCCTCGTCATTCGACTTTTTAAGAATATGGGTGAACAATTCAGGCTGGGAACCACTAACCCAGTTTCAATGAAAACTACTTTAGTGCCCTCCCTCACAAGGTCATATGTTATCACTCTAGTTTATTGCTGGATATCATTTAATTTTAAAGTGATAGTAGTCAAATCATTAAATGCATCACCAAAATATTTACTAATATAGTGATTTAGTTATTGTTGCTGTTGTGTTACTGAGATAAATAACTGGCTTTTTTCTTTCTTTTGCAGTTCTGCATATTAAACCCAGGGCCTTGTGTAGCAAAGTAGTCCTTAATAGTGATTTATTGATGTCTTAACAAAAGTGACTATATTTATTTTATTAATTTTGGCAGATGAGAAACAAATGGATGCTTTGGTGAAGCTTCATAGACCCTTGAGTAGTGAGTTCTTTCTCTCTGCCTCTCTGCCTCTCTCCCTCCCTCCCTCCACATAATTATCACATTACTTAGTTAATATAGAATCAAAGGAAGAAGACTTAACCAAATGTTCACCTAATGCTGAGGCTTCTTTTGCCTCCTTAAAAAATAAAACCTATGCCTATAGTGGTGTCTTTCTCTCCTGTGAACTCAGACACCAGTCATCTCATATTCTAGGTGACATTTAGGCCTTTGCACTTCTATTGACAATTGTCTTCAGTGTGTTTCAATAACATTAGTAGACCTTGCCTTTCTTTTATTTCTTTTCTATTCATTTGTTTATTTGTACCAGAAGAAACCAGACATCTCAATTGAACTTACTGTTAATATCTGAATAGTCATTTTTGAAGATACCATCTCTTTATGTTGTTTATATGTTGAAATTATAATGATCAGTGGAACTAAACATGTCTATAGCTGTGATAATGAAATGCTGCAATTAATCATTGTGAATGCTATTAATTTTACAATCAAAACTATTATTGTGCTCTTTCAAATAAGTGTGGAAAGATTCTGACAGTTAATGTAGCTCTTAATAAAGGGGATAGTCACTAAGTAACTTTAGGAAGAACATTTATGGATTTTGAGACTTCCTATTACAGGAATAATGTAAACTATTTGGTGGTATATGACAGAAAGCCCAAAATAAAAGTAATTTAAACACAACTGAAGATTATTTCTCTCTTCTGTAAGACTGAATATAAGTAATCCAAGACTGGTATGACAATCCCAGTGTCTGGCCCAGGCTTCTAGTACCTGACTGCGCTACCCTCTTTAGCATATGACCTTCACTTATGATACAATATGATGCTTAAGCTTCAGCAGTTTTGTCTGAAATCGAGTCCACAGAATCAGAAAAGAGTGGGCATGATGGTACTTCCCACAAAGAGACCTGCCCACCCAGAATGCTTCCACTTACATGCCATCAGCCAGGACTTAGACTTGATGTCACCAGGAACCCAGGTCCTGACTCTGAGGAACCTGCCCTCACAAATCTGCTGGATCTTTTTTCATTAAATGAAAGAATTCAGTCAAGATACATAGGCAGCCATGTAGAAGTATAGGCAGAGTTTATTACAAAGCAAATATGGAGAGATATTTGCTTGCAAGTGACAAGGGAGGCAGTGCCACATAGGCATCTGCTCTGAGCTGGAGTTTGGACATCTTTTTATGTACACGAGAGTTACTCTTGGGGTTCAGGGAACGATAGTGATTATGATATTTACTGGCTTTTTTCCTTAGAACTAAAAATGTCTTATTCGTCAGATGGTCAGTGTTCCCTCAAGGTTCTTAACTTATGAAGGAAAGAAAAAGTTCTAATCTAAGTCAGGCCCCAGCCCAAGGTGGAAGAGTCTTTAAAGAACATTTCCTTTCATAATGATATAGGACTTTCAAATATTCCAAATAATATAAGGGAAATACTCCCAACCCACTAGCCTGCTAGATGTTTGATTCGAATTTGTGTTCTCTAAAACTGAAGAACAAATTCTAGGAACAACAGAGGTTAAGAGCAGAAAATATTTGTTGAAGGAAAGAAAGCTACATTTATTGGGGAAAGAAAACTTCTTTCTAAAAGAAAAAGAAGGGATCCTGAGTAAGTTGCCAAGTACCCTGCTTCTCAAGGGAGTTTTATAGAAGTTTTGGTACTGTTGGATTTCAAAAAGAGAATAGGCCAGAATCACACAAGAAAGGGAAAAATATTGACCCTCAGGAGTGAGTATGGGGAGGCTGGCTGCCTCTTGAATGGTTTTACCTGAAAAGGCACTTCTGGCAACTATGGGGTCTGAAGGCCTCTGATATCTTCTGCAGTGAAGTGCATCCACCCAAGTCAGTGATAGGGAAGCCTGGAGAAGGACTTTAATGAGTGGGACATTAATGATTGAAAATCCTCAGGAGGTGATAAATCCCATTTCTGTCCAGATGGCAGCACAATTATATAATATATGGAAAGCACCTGGAGTGTGTATAGATGTTAACTCATAGGCCCTTAGATAGTGTAAGTGGACTTAGGTCAGAGCAGTTTGGCCTGTTGAGAAGTAGTGGATGAAGGGAGAGCTGTAGCTTCTATGATAAAATCATTGGAGACTATTGCATATCCTGTCCTGGCAGGACAGTTGGGTGTGGGCTTATATGAACTCCCATCAATGAACCAGGTTTGGTCAGGGACAAGAAAAAGGAAGGTAGAAATATGAGAAAAAGGGAAAGTTTCTAGGTGCATTAGGAGGAGAGTAAAGCTGGGGACCCAGAGGCACAAGTATTCTACTGTATGGGAAAGGACAGGAGTTGTTGTTTGGTGATGGGGGTTGGAATCTGTTCAGTCAAGTGGATGTGGTCTGGAGGTAGGACTGGGGAATGTTTGCAGAGTATAATGCCCAGATAGGTGACAGATGGGGAAGCAATTTGGGCCTTAGTGGGAGATACAAGATACCCCTTTGAATCTAGATGTTGTAATAATAAAAGGAAGTCTTTACAGGACAACTGCAGAAGAGGAGGTCATCTACATTCTATATGAGAGTAGAGGAAGAGGGGTCAAAGGAGAGCAAATCATGGGCAAGGGCCTGACCAGAGTAGTGGGGGCTGTCCTGGAAACCCTGTGGCAAGACAGTCCAGGTCAACTGTTGGGACTGACAAGTGTCAGGGTCAGTCCAGGTAAAGGCGAAGAGAGACTATGAGGTGGGGTGCATGGGAATAGTAAAAAAGGCATCTTTTATATGTAAGACAGAGTAAAGAGTGGTAGATGGAGGGATGGAGGACAAAAGCATGTAGGGGTTAGATACCACAACCCACACAGCCCTTGAGGTTCCTTGGGAGAAGAACTGCAAGAGGATGAGAAAATAAAGAAGAGACAAAGCAGGGGTCAGGCAGAGCCCATACTCTCCAGATGGGAAGAAAGGAGCTGGTCCCTCACTGCAGGGGCATTTATTTATACATCTTAGCAGCTTACTGTCACACAACACCTGGTTTCCTAGCAACCCATTGTTCAGATTGTCTTGGGGCTAAGTTTTCTCCGGGCTGAAGCAGCTTCTTCACTGTGGCTTTTCTTGGCTGCTCTTTGTTCTTGGGATGGCCATGCCCCAGCCCTGCACATGTGGTCAATTTCCAGTTTCAACAGCTCCCAACAGTTAGGCACCGCAGGGTGTATGGGAAGGACAATCTGATTGGTAGTGCAGAGATTTTGCACCAGCCTGTAAGAGCCATCTGTCTTCTGTACCAGGAGAATGGGGGTGTTGTAAGGGAAGTTGATGGGAATTAAGAGACTGTGCTACAATAGGTGGGAAATAATATGTTGTAGTTCCCATAAAGCCAGGTCAGGAATGGGATACTGTCAGATAGGGTGGGGGTGGAGAGGCTTGAGAGGGATAGTGTGCTGGATTAACTAATGGTCAAATTGCAACACCTAGCTGAACTGAATCAGCATGGTGATAGATGTGGAAGGCCCACCTGTGGATTGTCACCAACAGCATAAAAAAAGAAATGGAGAGAAAAGAGGGTGTGCTGTTAATTTTCCTGGAGAAGCTTATCATGCTGGCTTTCCTGATATGAACTTGGCTCTTATCATCAGAGGAGCTCAGGACCTCACTGTTGCTGAGAGTGGCTGTGGTTCTTTTCCAGGGAACTGTGGTTCCTTCTTTGAGCTTCAGTTCCTGGATCCAGTGCAGATTCCTCAGCCTGCTGTCACAGATCCTTCACCCTACTGATTCAGATTTTCTAGCTTCCACCACGGACCTTTGGGCCTTCTCAGTGGAGATTCTTGATATAAATTTGCATGAGACATGGTCATTGGCTCTAGGCCTCCAGTTGAACTCATGGGGGACATTGCCATGGGCTCCAGGTCTTCAGAAGGATGTGTACAGGACATTGCCATGGGATCCAGGCTCTCAGCTGGATTCATTGGGTTTTTAGTGTGTGAACAGATCTCCTGCACCCTTTTGCATTTCACTCTTTGGGTGAATATTACAAAATAATCCTATAAATTATATTTCCTGCATTAAATTGTTTCCCTTGCAAACCCTGGCTACAATAGATAGTAAGTGGTTGTTTAGATGAAGCCAGGAATGGGCTGGAGGTATCCCAGACTCTAGGGTTGAGATGGAGGGAGATGATGGGAGCCAGGGATGGCAGGGAATGAGTCATTAGGGTGGCTATAAGTGTTGGCTGTGTCACAGGGGTGGTCAGAGTAGCTGATAACTTGGTTACAAAGTCTTTCCCTAAAA
>RJWT010027531.1:0-15489 GCA_004365215.1 Cuniculus paca
ATGAGAGAAAAGGAGTTGCTCCCTGCAGAAACAGGAAGCAGAGAAGAAAGAGGAAAGAGAGTTAGGAAAAGTGGGAACCCCATTTGCCTCCCTTGCAGCCCGGGAATAGCACCCCTCACCCATCCTTCACTTACAGCGGAAGAGCAGCAAGCCAGTGACACCTCGTGAGGACGCAGGCCAGGCTGGAGATGAGTGCCAGCTGGACACACTGTGACTTGCCAGGCCTGTGTGACCAGGCTGGTGTGGGCCTCACTACTGTCTCACCACCTAATTCTCTCCACTGCTTCATCTTGCTTCAGGCACCGAGACCTCTCAACTTTGCCAAGTATACCAGGCACATCCTTGCCCCAGGACCTTTGCATGCATTGGCACCTCTGAGAATAGAACTCTTCCTTCAAGTACCTATGGTTCAGCTTGTCAGTGAAAACACCCTGACGGAAGCCCCCAGTTGACAAGACTGTCTTAGTCTCTTTCCCATTGCTGGGACAAAATACCCAACACCCACAACTTGAAGGAAGAGAGGTTTATTTTTGGGTCATGGTTTCAGTCCATGACTGAGTGACTCCAAGGCAGAAAAAGGATGGCAGAGGGTCCTGGCAAAGGGAAAGGTACTCAACCCATGGCAGCCAGAAGGTAATGAGAGAAGGGAGGAGCTGGGGACAAGAATATACCCTTCTGAACCACATCTCCTGTGATCCACCTCCCACCAGGCCCACCTCACAGCACAGGTAGCTGTGAACTCATCAGCGGATGAGTCCCCGGATGAGGGCAGCACCCCTATGATTCACTCATCTTCCGCGCACGTGAGATTTTGCGGGGAACTTTTAGACCTAAACCGTAGCAAAGCCCCACCAGTACCGAAGTAGTTTCCATTCTGAGAGCGAGTGCTTCACATTGGAAATGGCAAGTGACCCTCCATTAGAGGAAGCTATTAAACAGCAGAAGTAAAGATGCTGTTGCAGAAGGAATGGAACTCAGGGGACAGAGAGGAACTTCCAGGATGTGCACCTGACGTCCTCTGAGCAGTGAGAGGATGTGGCCAGCCAGATGTGTGATGTGGGGAAATGTAGAAGCCTGATTTCATGCTTTAAAAGCAAATCCTTTACAGCTCCTTTTCCCTCACTCTCCTGCGACCTCACACAGATCCCTGTGACCTCAGACAGGTCTGCAGCTTTTCTTTCCAAACTCCATGACATTTGGAGTCAGCAACCCTCTAGCCTAGATCCTTCTGCTGCTCCTCAGCCCTGTCCCAGCTGGCCCCGGCACCTGCTCATGCCCAAAACCCAGTGGAGCCCTGCATGAGGGATGACTCTGGTCTCCCTCAGGTTTCTGCCTATTAGTGGTGTAGCTGGAACCCTAGCTTTCAGTGGGGCTCCTCGTGCACCCAGACACAGCAGAGTGGCCACAAGGTCCAAGACAGCTTCCTGAGCCTGGTTGTGGAAGTACCCTCCTGGCCACAGCTGTGGCCTCACTTCCCTAGTGTTTATCAAAGAATTACTCTGCACTGCCACTGTCTCCAGCAGGGGGCAGAACTTCACTTAAACACAGCTCATTTGAGCACTCAGGGATGGGAGACTGTTCAGCCAGGTGGGCGACATGCCATGCCCCCCACCATTGTCAGGTAGACTCCTACTCACTCTTCAGAGCCTCTTCTGTATGCTGCTTTCCTTTTGGCTCCCATATTACCTGTTATGCATCTCTTACCTATTTCGTTGCATTATAGTGAATGGGTTACACATCGGTCTTCCAACATGATCTTTAAAGTCCTTGAGGAAACAGAAGCATTATCTCTTCCATCTTTGTACACCTGGTGCCCAGCCCCAGACCTGCGACCCTCAGGAACTAGAATTTGAAGGGACAGTGGCTTCAGGGAGGCAGCCTGGTCACAGAGCTCCTTGTAACTTCTCATTCCAGCCACTAGGTGACAGTGTTAACCTGGGGCAGCTTGGTGCCAAGTGGGCAAAGCGGGAGGGGGTTGTAAAATGCAACAGGCTAGGAAACCATGGTGCAGCTGATGCTTGAGCTAAGACATTTACAGTTCTGCTCCTTCTATCTTGAGGAAATACCTGTCTTAAAGTTGTTTGTTAATTAGAAATAAAGATGTCTCAGGCAGCTATAACAAAACTCCACAGACGGTGCAGTAAACAGTAGATAGTGACTCCTGCAATTTTGGAGGCTGAAGTCCAAGCTCAAGGTTCAGGCAGATTTAATCTCTTCTGGCAGCCTCTTCTTGGCTTACACATAGTGGGAAGAGAAGTAGCTGTGATCACTCTTCTTGCAGGGCACTATTCCCTTCACAGGAGCCCCACCCTCATGACCTCATCAGGTGCTAAGGTTCCAAATCCAGATGCCAGCATCAGATGCCAGTCCCATCTCCTTGTGTGAATTTGATGTGGAACTCCAGACATTGTTCATGGAGACTGAGCAGCAGATTCAGTGGCTGGGGGTGTAAGGGGTTGTCTGAGTATACTGCGATGCTTCTATTGTTTGTGGGTTTGTGGAATTTCCTATCCCTGTGTCACCTTCTGTTATCATCTGGAAGGAGCTGGGTGCATTTGTGCCATTCACTCCATGCTTATGCCATGCACACAAGCCAACATCTGCCCAGCTTGAGAGGGAGTGTTCTGGCAGCTTTAGACCGCCAGGGAAGGCCTTTGCTGAGTATCCTCTTTGATACCCAAGGGCCGAGGGCTCCATTCCTGTAGCATGACCTAACATTCCATATATGTAAGCATCATGAATCAGTCTTTCAGATTCAGCAGGAAGACAAGGTTGAAATTGGGAGTTTTCTCACTGCAAACAAGCATCCCCTGGCTCTTCTCCCTCAAGCAGGGATTCAACCTAGTAACACCCCATAGATCTTGGTCTCCCTGCCAGAGAATGCTGAGAGCTTCCTGAGGGCAGAGACCAAGTCCCATTGTCCCCACTGCATCCCCATCTGCAGACAGGAGGGCCCTCTGTTCACATTTGAGTGAATGAAGCACTGGTGGTCCTGCTGGGGACAGTTTGTGCCTGTGGGTGTTTCTCAACCTTTATCCTAAGTGCCCCTCCCCTGCGACATTCTGATGCCATGGGGACCCTCTTACTTTCTCCATGGCTTCTGGGCTGGCTGTCTGGAAGGAATGAAATGTTTTCCTGCCAGGAATCAATTTTCACTTCCAGAGTGTAGTCTTACCCCTTCTGAGGCAATTAAAGGCATTTCAGCTTTCTGTTTTGGGGAACTTTCCAGATTGGATGTAGTCATTTATCGGGCAGTGTCAGAGAGAAAAAAAGATAATTGGGAGAACCAGTGTTTGTTTCTGCCACAGAGTCCAGTGTTACTGGAGTCATTGGAGGACCAGGGGCCATCAGGGCAGCCCACCACCATTTGGGTTTCCATTGTGTTCACTGCTCTGCCTTTGACTCCTTTTCTCCCTAGAAGGCTGTTGAGGATGCTTTCCGGGCCACTTGGGTAGGACTAGAGATGACGGTGCATTCCTGATAGCTCATGAGGCCTGTACCTTGTTTCTGTGAGCCAGGGCAGGGTGAAGTGCATTTTTGTTGTGGCTTTTGGTTGTTAATAATGGTTATTAATGGTTAATAATGTTTCATGTTAATAATGGAAACCAAAAATGGTATCAAAATACAGAGAAGCAAACAGCAAAGATACATATGTCATCTTGCTTCTTTTGGCTGTTGCTCTAAGGTATGTGATAACGCTGAAGCTCTCAAATTGGTTTTAGTCTGAGTCTTCTCCAGGTTTTTTTTTAAACAACACTTTAAGAATAAGTCCCAGTGGTTTTGTATTTAAGGAATGGCATTTATGGAACAGAAAGAAATCTCAGCCAGTCATGACATTAATAAACACAAATTGATCTCAATTAATGAAAGACTTCAGCCTGGGATCTACGAGCAGTTCTCGCCCATACTTGAGCAGGTGCTGCTGGGGTGAGGGACAGTCTCCCTTAAATGTGAATCCCAGGCTGTGACAGATGCACCAAATCCAAGCTTTACCTAGAGAGATTCACAAGATGGGGAGCACCAGAAAATCACCGTTAGCATCACAAAGAAAGAATTCTTAACAAAAATTCACTCTGCTTTTCAAAGCTGATGAGGTTTTAAAGACACTATCCAGCTTCTCTTGGAGGAGGCTTTTCAGGTCTTGAAAAAGCATCTATTAGGATACAGCCTGTTTTTCTTCATCTGTTAATTGTAGTCAACTACTGAACTTGGGTCCTGACATGGGAGCTGTATTTGTTGGTTAAAGAAATGAAAAAAAAAATCAGTTAAACTTAGCATCTTAAGTTTGAAGAAGACCTCATTTTCACCCAGAAAAGGATCCATTGTCACTTTAAGGTTGAGGATGTTGGAAAGATCATCCTGACCCCAAGTGGCCTCTGAGGGTACTCAGTGGTGTCCTGTGTGACTCTGGCTTTCACCCTCAGCTAACCATGTGACAGAGGCCAGTTAATAATTTAAGTCTTGTTTCTTCTGCCTGCAAGAAGGCACAAGTATGCATTGAACTATGGGGGCCATCAGCAGGCCTCAAGCCAGGGATGCTCTGTCCCTTCCCCATGTGACAGCTACACTGCATTGGCCTCATCTGGGTTCCTGGAGAAATTCCTGGAAGGAGCCAAGACCCAAAGTCAAGCCCAGTTGTTAGGAAGACAGCCCCAGCTGAGTAGGACTAGCTTATCTCCTTGGTAACATCTTTCTGAGTTCAGACCCCTTGTCTACTTCACAGTGATAGTTCTGTCCTGCTTGGGTGCTTGGGTGACATTTTGGATCAGCCATCCAGCCAGTCAGCCAGCCATCAGCTTTAGGATGAATCGCTGCAGTCATTTCACCCATGGGTGAAAGGACATAATGCCTCCCCAACTCTCCAAAGTTAGTGCACTCTCACACGACCCCCACAGGAGCCTGGGAAGCCCCGCTGAGCCCTTGGCACATAGCCATACCCCATGGTCCTGCGGGTGTGGGGGGTCCCCATGATAGGAAGATCCATGTTGGTACTCATCTCTGAGATACCAGCCCTCTTTCTGGATGGAAACATCTTGTCAGGTCTCTACCTCTGACCTGCTAGTCCCCAACCACTGCCTGCTGTTCCTGATTCATACATCACTCAACACACACTTACAGAAACCTGGGGACCAGACATCCATGGTGACAGGGCCCAACTCTTTTTTTTGGTACCAGGGATTGAACTCATGACTTCACACTTGCCAAGCAGCCACTTATGCTGCTGAGGTAAATCCCCAGCCCTAGGGCCCAACTCTTACAGCCTTCCACAAGAAAAGCCTCCTAGGTGATTGTGTGATTACATGCTAGGCCTTGTGTATTCTCAGGGGCTCCCTTTTTACATGGTAGAAATTATAAACCATAGTATTTGAAAGATCTATTGGAATTGTCCTTTCTGTAATTGGGCATATAAAATATAAGCGTCCTTAATGACAGTGGCTTAGCTTTGATGAGATTGGGTCCTTACAGTTGTAGTAGATGCCAGTGGAAGATATGTAGGGCGACCCACCTGGGACCCAGCACATTTGCCTGGGCAGTGATCTGACATTTGAGATCCCAGGATTGGTAGAAGGCTTGCCTCCCAGTGTTTAAAGGTTCCATGAGGATGGGGCAGCCGGACAGGATGAGGAGGAGGAGGGGAGGTTGCCAGGTGCATGGACCTGTGTCACATGAACAAGAGGTAGATTTTTGGTTTGCAGTGAGAAGAGACCTTCTGATTTAATGTGCTGTATAGATTGTTGCTTTAAAAAATAAATTACAATAAATATACACACCCATTGTTGCAATATCTTCAATTTTAAATCTGAATTTAAAATTCAAATTTTTTTTCTATTAAGATATGTGTATTTATTTATTTATTTTTGTTTATTTTTTTGTGGCACCAGGGATCAAACTCACGACCTTGCACTTGCCAGGCAGGCACTTAGGCCACTGAGCTAAATCCCCGGCCCTAAGACATGTGTATAACATAAAGCTTACTGTTTAACTGTTTTAAGTGCACAGTTCAGGGACATTAAATATGTTGACATTGCTGTTAAGCCATCTCCACAAGCCACCTCCAGAACTTTCTCATCTTTCTGAACCAAAACCTTGTCTCTATTAAACACTGACTCCTACCTCTTTCCAGCCCCCAGCTTCCCATCCTACTTTCTATCTCTGTGAATCTGAGGACTCTACAGGCCTTCTATGAGTGGAATTGTGCAAGATTTGTCCTTTCGTGATTGCTTATCTCACCAAGCATAGTGTCCTTGAGGCTTTTCCAAGCTGCAGTGTGCATCAAGGTTCCCTTTTTGAAGACTGAATAACATTCCGTTGTCTGCATGGACCCCATTTCTGCTCAGCCATTCATCAATGGGTGGGCACTTGGGTTGCCTCCTCCTTTTAGCTGTTACAGTAATGTTGCTATGAATGTTGTGTAAATATCCAAGTCTCTACTTTCAGTTCTTTGGGCCACATATTCACAGTGAAATTGCTGGATCGTACAGTGATTCTGTGTTTGGCTTTCTGAGAAACCGACATGCTGTGTCCCACAGTGGCTGCACCATTTGACACATTTGCCATGGGCAGCTAAGGGCTCCAGTGTCCCCACATCCTCACTGACACTCATTACTTTGTGGGTTTTTTTCCCTCTGAAATAGCACTGATGAGTGTCAGGCAGTGTCACTTTAAGTAACATTAAATGTGTTTAAATGGTTTTTGTGCCTGTGGCCACTGCCCAGACCATATCATAAAGCGGGGATGAGCCTAAGCAGGGGTATAGCAAGGAGACCACTAGGACCCAGGCAGGCAGTGGACTGCACATGGGGTCCTGGAGGCCAGGCCACCACTGAGCTGCCTCTGGCTTTGTAGGGCTTTATGCTTACACTTGACAGTGCACCCTGCTCACCTTTGGGGACGTGTGGCCCAGAGACCTGGCTCACAAAAGTGACTCCAGTCTTTGTAAAGCAGGTTTTCAGGGTCTTGGGAATTGGCCCAAAGTCTTGACAATGTGGCTCCATCTGCTATCTGGATGATTTCTCTGTGCCTGTTTCCCTGGCCAGGACCGCAGGTGTGTTGACCCAGGAGAGTCCTGCGTTAATAGGCGCTGATGGCCCTTCACGCCCCCTGGTTCCCAGAATGTCGAAAATGAGACCTCATCATGCATGGGCTGGGCATTTAAAATAAAGGTGGGTGCAGCTGGAAGTGAATCTTTCCCACCGCCCTCGTTAGAGCTCGCCTGTGTTTCCACCTAGGAACTGTGGATTATTCAGGTTTCTGAGGGGAGGATTTCCCCACCCTGGCAGAAGCAGTGCTTTTGTCCAGAGCCAGATGTCTGCAAAATGTTTTCTTTTCTTCTAAGAACATCATAGTTTTGGCTTGAAAAAGACATTTCCACCCATTTCCAAGAGAAGACACGGTGTCATAGAGATTATGGTAATTCTGAGAAGTCGAGAGTGGGCTTATGGAAATTGGCAATAACGATTGCATATAGAGACTCTTTCAGAGTTCCTTAAAATATTTGTTATGCTAATTTTGAATTGCCAGGGTTTCTGCAGGCGTGAAAATGGATGGTGTTTTTCATTCTTTTTGTAAAATGTTATGAGGATGATTTTCACTTTGGAAAAATAGCAAGGGTGGTTGAAAACGTGTTATCTGTGCAAAAGAGATGGGCGGTCGTTGGCCAACAGGTAGTGGCTTGCACACCCCCTGAGCTCATGGCCATGGTGGGGCGTGAGTGCCGGTGTTGTGTGGCCCCGTGGCTGATGCTTGCTTCACAGTGCAGCTTTGGCCTTAAGACACCTCCTCTGCCTCGGTGATTTTAAAGTTGACCTAACAAAGACCGACCGGGTGACAGGTTGACAGCATCACCACCTGGAGCGGGTGACCAACGCATCTCCATTTGCCCTTGTCCTGCCTTGGCATGGCTAAGCCAGCAGCTCTGCTCAGCGGGCCATGGTGCCGGCTTCTGTGTCTGTCCACTGGCCGGGTAGAAGGGAGGCTGTGCTTTTGTCCTTAGTTTTCTGGCCTTCTGAGTGGTCTTGTTTTTTTTAAAAAAAAAAATGTTGTTTTTAAAGATACAATTCACATACCATACAGTTCACCCATGTAACATATATAATTCAGCAGTGTTTGGGATATACAGAGTTGTATGGCCACCATCATGGTCAATTCTAGAATATTTTTAGGCCTTCCAAAATAAAATTTTTCTACTCTGAGAGGTAGAGGCAAGAGGATCACAAGTTCAAACCTAGTCTGACAAGTTAGCCACTTAGTATAGTTTCTCCATTATTAACATTTGGGCTGATCACCAAGGACTCATGTCACAAGATGAAAGAAGATGTGGGAAATGAGGAGCAAACTGATGACCACTCTGTCTGTAAAGGGACGCTCTGTCTTAAATACATAAAGAGAACAAAGCCATTCTTAGAAAAGTCCAAAAGACAGTTTGGGAAAGTACATGTTACACTCGAGCTGATAGCATTGGGAACTGGGCTGATAGGCTTGTGTAGATAGACCTGGGAACAGCACAGAATATGTGCCTACATTCTGTAACTGCAAGGCTATGGTCTCCCTACAACTCACGCTGTACTCCATCTGGAGGGTCCTCAGCTGCCCCTTCAAAACACGCCACATCTACAGCTTAGGCACAAAGTGCTTTATATCCTTATTTTTAGTGCTGACTTCCACTACTTAGGAAGACCCTGCCTCAAAATAAATGAAAAAGGGATGGGGTTGTAGCTCAGGGTGAAGGCCCTAGCTTTAATCCCTAGTACTGCAAATGGCAGGTTGAGGCTGTGGCTAGGAGACACACACACACACACACACACACACACACACACAGATGGGAACTCCTGCTGTCAGTCTCATTCTACTAACCTACCTCACCTCAGCCATGTCTCACCTCTGATCTATGTTCTGTCTCTCATCCATCCGCAACGTTCTGGACATTTCACACGAATGGAACCACACAGTGCGTGGCTTTGGTGTTTGTGTCTTCTCACTAAGCACAGTGTTTTTGGGGTCCATCTGTATTGTAGCACGTGTCAGTATTCTGTTTTGTGGCTGAATCATCCCCCCTGTATGGTTGCCACACCCACATAGCCCCTCATCCGCTGACAACATCTGCTCCTTTTTTGTTGTTAGCAAATGCATTTTCAAGATCAGTCTTTGAGGCCAAGTAGCTCTTCCCAGCCCTGACTTGGGAATGTCTCAGGTTCAGTGTTTCGTGCTGGCTGGGTGGGGAAATGAAGAGAGTTGGAATAACACAATAAAAACAATAGCATGACACTACACTATGATAATATGAATAATAATATAGTAATAATGACTAAAGCTTATTGCTTGCACTGGTCACCATAGACTGGGTTATGCATGGTAACAGCCATCCTCACACTTCTCAGTGGCTTCCAGCCATCTGGTGATGATGAAACAGACAAGAAGCACCTGCCTCACCTCTTTTTCCTGTGATGGCAGAACAGTGGTGTGGTTTCGCTGATAGATGTCACACTTGCTTCCCTTCACTCTTGTTTCTTCCCCTGGGGATACACTGGGATGTTCGCCTCAGTGTCTTCCCATCACCCCTAAGGTCACTTTGCAGCTGTTCTCTGGGCTGCTGTGACAGCAAGTGTAGCTCTGCTGTCAGTCACAGTGGCCCTGTTCCTCTCCTAATGTGGAAACCTCTAACCTGGCAGAGATCAGGGAGGAATCCAGGATAATGAACATCCCTAAACCCCAGTAAGTCATGATAAACACAGCTAGCCTCTTAAAGATTCCCCAGTTTAGCATTTTTATAGAAAATGACAGCCTTCAACCAAGCAGCTGCATCTCCTGATACCAAGCTATTGCCGAGATAGCTGAACCAATCCTGGACTCCCCACAGCCACTCCAGGAGTTGTCTACCCAGACCAATGCCAGCTTGAATTTGAACTGAGCAATGTAATTGAATTTGGGTCAATCGGTAGGCGCCAATCAAAAGCCTTGAGTTTAGACCAATTTGGACTATTCAGCAGGTTCAGATTTAAACAATTCAGTGTGTTCAGATTTGGGCCAATCACAGGCCTGCAGCTGTTATATAAGCAACACTCTCCTTACACTTCTGAGGTTGTGTGTTAACACCACCCTTGTGCAGCACAGGTCCTATTCAAATAAAGCTTCACCCTGATGGTCCTGTAAATCTACTCATGATTTATTTCTTGGGTGTTATGGTTCAGAAGGCCCTGTAAATCCACTTGGAATTCTTATCCTGAGTAGTTACAGCAGTCACTTTAAAAGTGCCATAAGCACCAGAGACTGTTAACCCCAAAGAGGTACAGGGACCAGCAGCCAACAAAAAGCAGTAACAAAGAACAGCATTGACCAGCTCGTGCCAACTGGCATTGACTGGCAGCAGTAAGCAGCAGCAGAAACCAGCTATGGGCGGTACTGATCAGTAGCATCCAATATTAACTGATATTGGTTGGTAGCATCAGGGCCCAGAGTTATAACACTAGTGTTATAAGTGACTTAGCACTCTCCATTGACATTCAGAGCCTAGGGAATATAGCAGAGCTACACTTTACTGAGTCATGATTTCCATCTGAATTGAGAAAAAGAACCCTCAACTGACTGGCAGCAACTACATCCAAAGGCCAGCTGTGGCTTTGGCCCAGTTTCATCTCTGTCACAAGACCCAGAAAGAGACATCACTGTCCTCTGGGCAGAGGGAATTGAGCATAAGTGAACTCTAACATCATACTTTCTCCCACATGGAGAAACTACTAGTTGTAGAGCAAGTCAGGGTTGTTTGAGCCTTGTCCAGGGAGAGGCTGAGTGATTGGAAATAAGAAGGCACTCTGCATCAGGGTTGACCAAGTAGGGCCCTGCCTTTGTCAATAAAGTTTTTTTGGAACATAGTAATGCTCAGGCATTAAAGTCACCTCTCACTTTTGTGCTACCCCAGCTGGACTGAGTAGCTGCAATTGGGACCATGCAGCATTCTGAATGAATGGCCTCTGTCCTGGCTTTCTGCCTCATCACATCCTCACCATTGAATCATTATAATGTCTGTCCTGCAACACACACAGCTCACATTTCTGTAGCCAGCTAAGACCTTTCTTTACCATGTCCCTAGAATAATACCTCCCCCAGTGTGTCTACATCCTAATCCCTCAAACTTCAGGTGTGTGACCTTTCAGTCCTTTGCAGGAGTAAGTTAAGGATCTTGAGATAGGACATGACCCTGACCTCTCTGGGGGCCCTACATAACCACAAGGGGGTAAGAGGGCCAGAGACAGGGGAGATGGGATTCCAGAACATGCTGCAGACCTCGAAGCAGGAAGGGGCCATGGAACATGGCAGCTTCTGGAAACTAGTAAAGGGAGGACATGGATTCTGGACATGAAGGGAGGATATGAAACCTCCAGAAGGAACATGGCCCTCCTGATGGGACAGCTTTTTTGAGGACTTCCAGCCTCCAGAATGGTAGAAGAATAGATCTGTGTTGTTTTATACACCTTTGTGCTGTGATCCATTTGTTACAGCTGCAGTTACTAACTGCAGTCACTAACTAAGTCACTAACACTTCTGTCGTAGTTCCTGAATCTTCACAGCCACCCTTTGAGGCCATTACTGTCCTTGGAAACTGCAAAGGGCTTAGTGACCACCTCCTGGAAGTGTCCTGTGCAGGTGCAGCCACTCTTCACTGAATTTGTCTCCAGAACACTTTTTGGCCACTGTACAAGCACAGATAATGAATAGTGACCACTGGTACAAATTCTTGCGGTCACTCTTAAGAATAAGGAAATGACACATATCGCCCTCTAATGGATGTCATTTCTTCCTTTGCTGAACAAGATGCTCCTCCCAGCTCTCCCATCCCACCTTGCACCTGTGGCCTCTGTGCACTTTGGCTGCTCCCTCCTGCTGCCAACCCCACCCTTTCAGAAGAGATGGGAGCCTTGCTGGGGTTGTCCTTTCCCAGTCCTCATTGTGCATCCACCTCTTGTCCGCTCCCTTCCCTGGCACAGGCTTGGCATGAGGTGCAAAAGCAGACACCTGCTGGCCAGGGTCAAGGTCACAGGGGGAACCTCACCCACGGCACGGTCCAGCTTTGCCCACGTCTTTTCCTCCCTTGACCCCTGTCCTGCACCATGGGTGTGACTGGCTCCAACCCTCACATCTCCCTGCCCCTTCAGGATCAGCTCTGGAACAAATGCCTTTCTTTGACACCAATGCTGTTCTCCCTGCCAAGGCCTTGTGATCTCAGCTCACTGCCAGATAGAAGCAAGCGGGAGGCTCTTGCTGTGTCACCCCCAGGAGGGCCTTTTTGGGGGTGAGGTTGCCCTGGTAACCACACTTTGAGTGCCATCATCTGAGCTCCAGGAACCCTTGTTCCTTGAACCAGGCTCCGTGGTTTAACTTTCGTCCTTCAAACAGATGGGTCTTTCCCATAAGATGTCTAGGAAGCACAGCTGCAGAGGGGTGGCACCCTGATTCTGGGGCGGCACCCTGATTCTGGGGCTGTCTTCAGGGACAGGAACAGGTACAGATGCAGTGCTGCTGATATGGGTTTCAGGGCATATGATTTGCAGTGTTGAAAGGCCTCATATTAATCAGAATTTTCCAGAAAAACAGTAAATATATGAATTGATGTAAAATGGCTCTATTTTAAAAGAAACAAGAAAATAGTTTATTTGGAGCCAAATATGAGTGACCATGACCAGAGAACATAGATTCAATTACCCTGGGCATTTTCTGTGGGGAATAGTTTCCATGCACAATTAGAGCCATAGAGGGAAGCAAGTCATCAATTACTACCTTTACCAAATATATTGGTTGAAGCAGCAGGTATGGGTAGACCACAGCAGAGCAGGAGACCTTCTCTATAAGTCTTAGATGTTATCTCATGAAATTCTTAACACTGGTGCTGCTGGAGCCTAGTG
The DNA here is from genome assembly GCA_004365215.1 of Cuniculus paca. Taxonomy (NCBI): domain Eukaryota; kingdom Metazoa; phylum Chordata; class Mammalia; order Rodentia; family Cuniculidae; genus Cuniculus; species Cuniculus paca. The sequence continues at coordinate 12,897 of RJWT010027531.1, forward strand.
ATATACTTCAAGAGGCTTCCCTAATATCACGAGGTTGTTAGGTCAGATACAGAGCTGATAGTAATTGGCTATTAAGAGGACTCAGCCCAAGATGATTTTGCCTCTTGACCTGCAGCACTCCATTCTCTCCACGATCACCATGTTCCCAGCCAAAGTCAAGCAGGCTGCAGGATCTTTCGTATACTTCCTCAGAGAGCTTCAGTTCCTCAATATAGATGGAGATGGAGATTTATGATAAGTGAAAGTGGCCCGTGATTACAGAGACTGAGAAATCCCACTGTCTGTAGTGACAAGCTGGAGACCCGGAAGAGTGGTTGGTTTAAATTCAAGTCCAAGGTCAGGAGACCAGACCTCAAGCAGTCTGGCAGAGAGAGTGAATTCCTGTTTCCTCTGCCATCTGTTAGAGTCCAACACTGAAATGCTGAGATCATGCAGCCACGCGGAAGCAATGTTTAATCTGGGCATCTCAGGGCTCAGTCAAGTGGCACTAAAATTGATCATGTCCAGAATCATAGAAAGTCACCTGACCCTGCCAGTGTCTTCATGGCAGTCACTACATCCTAGGACCTGCCTGTCCTTCGCTTCACCTATTCAGAGAGAGGGGCCAGTTGCTCCCTGGCTCTCTGAGAAGGCTGGCTTAGAGTCTTAGAGTCTCCCCCAGCGCCATCTTGGCAGCTCTCTCTCTGTCACCCATCAGTGCCCTCTGCCCCAGATTCTTGTCCTGGAGAACAAGGTCACTCTTTTACCTCCCAAGGCTCGTGAGTCAGCCATGTCAGACAATGAACTGGGCACATAGTGAGAGGGGAAACATGCACAGAATATTTAGCTGTGGTTTCTTTTCTGGTGCTAGAATCCAGAATCTTCATGAATATTTAAACAGCTTTCAGAGTCAGTGTTCAGGGATTCTTGTTTTACCGCTGTGGGAAATATTATTGTTTATAAAACAGATACAAAGAATCTTTTGTCTCCATGTGTTTCTTTTGAGTCTGCTTCTTATTATTGTGGGCCCTTATTTTTTTAAACACAGAAGGTAGCAGATTGCCATGCCTTAAGGAGCATACAGTTGGGGCCAGCCTGGTGCTCTCCTCCCGCACCATGCAGTGTGGCAGAGATTCTAGTTGCTGGTTTCTGCCTTTCTGTTTTAAGCAGGTGCCCAGGGACTGGCCAGGAGACAGAAGAGAGACCAGTGGTTAATGGTAGAGAGGATGTGCTGCTGTTTGCTAGAATGGACCACACCCGGAGACTCTAAATGAGGCCCTCTGTACAATTCATCTCATTTTTCACAGATTCTGTACTTGTGAATTTGTCCACTTGCTAAAATTTATTTTAACACCAAAATTAAAATGTTTACGGTCATCCTCAGATAGGACCAGGGCACAGTCTCCCAACCAGCAAATTCCCGGCTCAGGTGGAACCAGGAGATGCACTGCTTCCCTCTTCCAGATCTCGTACTGCAAACACATATTCTTTTTTTTTTTTTTTTTTTCCTCTCTTGGTACTGAGGATTGAACTTGAGGGCCTTAGCACTGAGCTACATACCCAGTCCTTTTTACTTTTTAATTTTATTTAGAGACAGGGTCTTACTAAGTTGCTAAATTGCCTAGGCTGGGCTTAAACTTGAAATCCTTCTGCCTCAGCCTTCTTCCCAGAGTGCTTGGATTACAGGAATGTGCCTTCACACCTAGCTACAGGTCCTCTTTGCAATCTACACAGTGCCATGTTTTTTAACTTTTGTACATTTCTGTTGGTGGCTTTTTAATTCAAAGCAGTGCCCTGGTGTTGTGCTGATGTGCTGTCCAGCCTTCCCGAGCTCAGGATGGCTGCAGGGGGCCTGGCGGAGACTGCAGACCTGTTAGCGAAGCCTCTTGCAGATGCAAGTTACACTGTTGTTGGCCATAAGTTTGGTGTTAATGAGTCAACACTAACCCATTCAACAAGGCTTAGGAGAACTTAGCCCTATCAGTCTCCTAACAGTAGCTCGGTATTCACTAATTCAATATTTGTGGCTGCTTGATAGCACATAGCTCCCACAGATAACAAGAATCATATGTAGATACCTGCGTGGGTAATAAACACTACCACTGTCTGTACCCTGCAAGTTAAGTAGAGGAAGCCCAGTGCCCTGGCTTCACATTCACATGGATTCAAAGGCTTGCTTTGTGTAAAACCAGCTTCTCTCTTCCCTCAAGGGTAGACCCGCCTATTTGTTGGTCATTTATGGTGGGTCTGGTTTTATGTTTAAACTCTAACACAAGTATGAAGCTCAGGTCAGAAAAACCTGTCTCACGTGTTCTTCTAGCAAGATTTAAGCGTCTGGCTTTTGCACCCCAGGATTTCTACTTTGTATTGATTGCAGATATGTGGTGCGGGGCAGGAGGTACTGGCAGGGGTAAAAGGAACATTCTGAGAAAAGGCTATTTGCACATTGAATAGCTCTTTATCCAGGGTGCATCTCAGGAGCCTCATCTACAAACATTAAAAGCTTTCTCCACTTTGGTGGGCAGCCTTTAATAAAAATGCATGCTTTCTAAGCTCAGTGTCAAAGTAGCAGGCCATCATTGAGATGTTTATCTTGTAAAGTCATTGACGAAAT
>RJWT010027532.1:0-15479 GCA_004365215.1 Cuniculus paca
TAAATCTTTAATTCTGTGTTGCCTAAAAGCAGAAAAACGTCGCTTTATACAATTAAAGTACCGTTATCAATATCTGGAAACATGCATTGATGCAGTACTGTATTTTTAAAATAATCTACAACATTTATTCAGAATCACTCAATTATCCCATTACTACCCTTTATAACAAAAGGAAAAAAATTCCTGGTCTAGGAGTGGGTGTGTTTAGCTATCAACTTTTTTTTTAACTAACAGATTTTAACTTTTAGAGCTTTCTTTTTCTTTCTTTTTTTATCTTTTTGAAACAGGATCTCCACATGCAGGTCAGGCTGGCCTTGGGCTCACTTTGTAGCCTAGGCTGGTCTCCAACTTGCAATGATCCTCCTGCCTCTGCCTCCTGAGTGCTGGGATTACAGGAGTGCGCCACCAGTCCTGGCACCTAGCCTTTTCAGGTTTACAGAAAAATGAAAGGAAACTAGAGAGTTCCCGGACACCTGTCCCCCACACAGCCTTCCACGGTTCCTGCTACTGTGGTAGCACACGCCAGTAATTCCAACACTGTGGGAGGCTGAGGCAGGAGGATTGAGATGAAGGCCAGCAGAGGCTGGGCTGCATAGTGAGTTCAAGACCAGCCTGAACTGCAGAGTGAGACCCTGTGTCAAAAAAAACCCCCAAAAAACAAACAAACCTGGGGCTATAGCTCAGCACAAAGTACTCTGGGTTCAATTCCCAGTACTGAAAAACAAACAAAATGACTCCCATCGGTGTGGTATGTGTGCTCGAGTTGATAGACCAATATTGACACATTTTTACTAGCAAAGCCCAGGGCACCTACAGTATGGCTCATGCTTTGCGTCACGCATTCTCTGGGTCTGACACATGTATAATGCTAAACATGAGCTGCTACAGGAGTGTACAGAACGGTCCAACTCCCTGAAACACCCTATGCTCTCTCACTTCCCGCTTCCCCACACAGCCTTGCCCCACCAGCTTATCTCAGTAATGTGCGCCTCTGCTCTCTTCTGTGTCGTGTGGCCTGTGTGTTTTGTCTCCTTTAATCTGACTCAGCTCCTCAATCTTCGTTTGTGTCTCAGGATGCTGCTACTGATGAAGACGAGTCAGCTATTTCATAAGCGTCCCCACCACACTTTTTGTTTAAGGCATTGCCCATTCACATTAGCATTTCTTAATTTTTAGGAAGTCAAGATATCTTTTAAGTTCTGATATTTTTATTATACTTACTATCTAATTACAATGTTGGTGCTCTAATTCCTAAAGGTGCATGAGTTTTAAGTTCCTTGTCTTAACTCTATTGTTCCCCTAAATCTATTATTTTCAGTGTGCAATTTTGCAGAAGGCAAATTTTTCTTAAAAGGAATTGAAGGTGAATAGGTAACCAGAACTGCAAGGCAGGCAAAAAGTGATGACTGCATCATCTGAGTCCCTGAAGAAGCAAACAAAACAATGGAGCAGTGCTAGAATTTAAAACTATAATCCAAGAGAACTTTCTGGAATTAGAAGAAGAATCTGCCCATTGAAAGGGCTCAGCAGGTATCCGAGAAAATTAACCCAGGAGAATTTATCCTGAAACATATCCTAGCAAAATTATTAGATCCAAAGATACAGATAAATCCTCAGTCTCCAGGTATAAAAGTCAAATAAATCTACAAAGAGAAAAGCAAGACAACAAATGAGGATTTTTTTTTCTTGAGACAGGGTCTTACTATGTTGCCCAGGCTGACCCTGAACTCCTGATCTCAAGTGATCCTCCTGCCTCAGCTTCCAGAGCACAGGTGAGGTGACAGACACACACTCTACTGTGACCAGCTTGTGAATCTTTCTGTTTTGTTTTTTTGTTGTTTTTTTTTTTTGGTGGGAGAGGGGCAGAATCTTGCTCTGTAATTCAGGCTGGTCTTAAACTCACTATGTAGCTCAGACTGGCCTCAACTTCATGGCAATTTTCCTGCCTCAGCCTCCTATGTGTCAGAATTATAGGTGTGTACCACCACACCCAGCCTATAAATCATTTTTAAGGTCATCACTCAAAGAAAACTTAAAAGTTTTCTTTCAGGCAAGATATCCTTCAAATATCAAATAAGAAAAGTGTCAACATACAAAAATGTAGGAAAACTTGTATCAACAATCCTTTCTTTCAGGAATTTACTAGAGAATAAACTCCAGCCAACTAAGTAATGCTGGGAAGTTGACTAAAAGGATTGATGGTGAGCATTTACTATTCTGTAGTCTTAACTACATAGAAGAGCACACTGAGGGCACAACATGAACACTCAATAGTTAACATTATGTCCAGGCCTTGTTGTGCACGCCTGTAATCCCAGCACGCGGGAGGCTGAGACAGGAGGATTGTTGTGAATTCGAGACCAGCCTGGGCTACAAAGTGAGCTCAAGGCCAGCCTGAATGGCATAGTGAGACCCTGTCTCAAAAAGACAAGGGCTGGGAATTTAGCTTAGTGGCCTAAGCACCTGCCTGGCAAGCTCGAGGTTGTGAGTTCGATCCCCTGTGCCGGGAAAAAAAAAAAAAAGTTAACATTATGACTAGGTAGAAATAAAGCACCTTAGAGAGTAGGTGTATAAGGAAGAGGAAAAAGGGAAAATAGAAAACTGTCATTGTTAGGTAGTAGGTTGATGTTAAAAAATATTTAAAAAGCTCCAGAATCTCTGAGAAGCCAAATTTAAGGTTAACAAAACAGGGGACCAAGGGCATTAGAAAAAGTGTAAGTACAAGGGACCCTCTAAACAAAAGCATAAACTTCCCTAAAGAGCTACAAATAAAATAATGAGAAACCAGGCATAGTAGTGCATGCCTGTGACCCCAATATTTGGAAGGTGGAGGCAGGAGAATCACCTTGAATTTGAGGCCAGCCTGGGCTACATAGTGAGACCCTCCCTGTCTGAAACAAAAACAAAAGTAAGTGAAACAGTAAAGAGGTACATCTTAACAAGAGACATTATGGTAGCCATTGTTGATTTCCTGTTGTCTGGTTTTGAAGACCTATAATGCTTTCATTCTTTTGTTTTGATTGGTTTCATACTATTTTGTTTTGTTTGAATTTATTGTGTGTGAAGGTATGAACAACTGTTTTGAAGAAAACAAGAGACACTATGGTAGCCACTGTTGGTTTCCTGTTGTCTTGTTTTGAAGTCCTGTATTGCTTGCATTGTTCTGTTCTGTTCTGATCTGATTTGCTTTGTTTTGTTTTATTTGGTTTTGTTTTGTTTTATTCTCTTTAAAATAAAAAAATGCACATCTTCCTAGCAATACAGCAAACCATAATAAAGGTTATGATAGAATTAATACTGAACACATCAGTCCTAATAATGAGAACAGGCTGAAGCATTTGTTAAAAGACAGTCTCAATTTGACTCACAAAACAAAGACCAACTGTATGCTGCATACAGTAAACATGGGGGAAAAAAGTGATTCAGAATGGGTGGGCACAAAGCAGTGGGCAGAGCTCATCTGGGAAATGGCAGCAAAGCAAGTATGGGATGGGGTGGAGGTCTTGATATTAGACAAGACAAACCTGGAAATGTAATAAAACAAGACTAAATGGAATAGAACCCAAACAAAACAGCAACGAACACCTCTTGTTAAACAACTCAGGCTGGGTATGGTGGTGCCCACCTACAATCTCAGCATTCAGGAAGCTGAGGCTGGAGGATCTCTGCAAGTTCAAGGCTAGCCTGGGCTTTGCAGTGAGACCCTGTCTCAAAAAACAAAAATGAGCCAGGTGTGGTGGCACAGTCCTGTAATCCCAGCACTCAGGAGGCTGAGGCAGGAGGATTGTTGCGAGTTAGAGACCAGCCTGGGCTACAAAGTGAGCTCAAGGCATAGTGAGCTCAGCCTGAATGGCATAGCAAGACCCTGTCTCAAAAAGACAAGGGCTGGGGATTTAGCTCAGTGGTGTAAGTGCCTGCCTGGCAAGCGTGAGGTCATGAGTTCGATCCCTGGTACCAAAAAAAAAAAAAAAGACAAAGAAAAGAATAAATAAACAACTCATGGTTGAAAAACTTCAAGCAGGAAGTACATAATTTTATTTATTTTACTTATTTATTTATTTATTTTTTTGCAGCACCAAGAATCAAACTCACAACCTCACACTTGCTTGGGCCACTGAGCTAAATCCCCGATCCTTGTCATTTTGAGACAGTGTCTCATTATGCCATTCAGACTGGCCTTGAGCTCACTTTGCAGTCCAGGCTGGTCTTGAACTTGCAATGATCCTCCTGTCTCAGCCTCCCAAGTGCTGGAATTAGAAGTACATAATTTTAAACAAATAATAGACAATAAAAATACTATAGTATATCTGAGTCTATGAGATACACTTAGAGCAGCAATTAGATAACCTGAGTGTGGTGATGCATACCTGTTATCTCGGCACTTGGGAGGCTGAGGCAGGAGGATTTCTGTGAGTCTGAGGCCAGCCTGGGCTCCATAGTGAGTTCAAGGTCAGCCTGAACTACATAGCAATACCCTGCCTCAAAAAACAAACAAAAAACAACAGGAAAGAAACATCTTAGTATAATCAAATAATTAATTTTAGTCAATTATTCAATTTTCCCTTGATAATAAAAATATGATTATTAAATATACATATTTTTGATATTTAAAAACTTCTGTGACAGGTGTGGTGGTGCACACCTGTAATACCAGCACTCAGGAAGATGAGGCAGGAGGATGACTGTGAGTTCAAAGCCAATCTGAACTATAGAGTGAGACCTTGTTCCCTCTGCCAAATAAAAAAAAAAAACCCACAAAAAGTCCCCCCTCAAAACCAGAATATGTCTTAAGATTAACAACATTTTAATTGCATCAGTTGCTCGGGTGAAGCAGTTGCCACTGCTTGTATACTCACAAACGTGTTCATAGCTGCTAATATTTCCATCACTACAGCTGAAGTCAGGAAGAGAAATCAGGAGAATGTGGCTCAGTCCAGCCAAGCTCATACATGACAAAACTACCATGAGCCCGTAGCAGCTCTGCATACCACCACGCTGACTACAGCTACACAATCGAATGATATCCCAGTCTTCCTTTCCTGAAACAGACTCCATCTGACACAAACTGTCTGATGAACGTAGTGGTATATTTTGCTAAATAGCACCTTATTTATATGTTTTTTGGACATAAATTCTTGCTATGTATTTCAGACTGGTCTGGAACTCACTATGTAACCCAGGCCTCAAACTGGCAATAATTCTCCTGCCTCAGCCTCCCAAGTGCTGAGATTATAGATGTGTACAATGCCAAGCTTCATTTTATTTATAATTTTTACAGTGACATTTATTAGTGAGATTGGACTAGAAACCCTTTTTTGTTCTTTTGGGAGCTATCTTTACAAACCTTTGATAAGATACAGCGAAACTATCTAAATTTTATTAAAATATTGCTGGGTGAGGGCTGGGGATTTAGCTCAGCGACCCAAGTGCCTGCCTGGTAAGCACAAGGTTGTGAGTTCTATCCCCGGTGCCGCAAAAAAAAAAAAATTGCTGGGTGTGGTAGCACACACTTGTAATCCCAACACTTCAGAGGATAGCTGAGAGTTTGAAGCCAGCCTGGGTTACACAGTAAGTTCAAGACCAGCCCACACATAGTGAGGCTGTGTCTCCAAAAAAAGTTGAAAGTATTCTTTTCATGTAAACATTTAAGCAGAGGCCTAAAATAATCTGTTGCAATATCTTTGCAACTTGTAATAAAAAGCACTAAAAAAAATATTTTTATTTAAAATTTTTTTTTTATTTTAGTCTTTTTGAGACAGGGTCTCGCCATGCCGTTCAGACTGGCCTTGAGCTCACTTTGTAGCCCAGGTTGGTCTCAAACTCACATCGATCCTCCTGCCTCTGCCTCTGGAGTGCTGGGGTTATAGGTGTGCACCACTATGCCCGACTTTTTTCCTACCGTATCTGTGTTAGGTATCAGGAGCTCCTTCATGGAGCAAAGGAGCATTTCTGTGTATCATCTCACATAGTTACCATCATGGTACAAAAGAGGAAGGTGGGGCCCAGAGAGACAGAAGTAGATGCCCAAAGCATGAAGCTTTGACTCTATGGCATAGCCAGTGCTCAAAACACCAGCCATCTAATCCCCAAACTCCGTTGTTTGACTCCACAGAATTCCTCTAAATATAAATCCTACTCCAAAACTGGGACAACTGTGGTGCCAGGGTCATTGCTAATATCTATATCTGAGAATGGAATATTTGAGGCCAACAGCCACCCATTTTCTTACTATTGATACAGGTATTTACTGGTCACTGGGAATCGAGAAGAGCCACCACGAAGCAGCATGTTGGAGAAAATATTATCAGTAGATTTGAAGGCAGCATAAACATGGCTGAAGCTCATCTGTCCACAGGTTTATCGAAGTATTTTTAGACTGCTGTTAAGAATTAAAGGTGCAACCCATAGTCAGAGCAGCACACTTTGTAATAGCTAAATCTTGGAAACAGCCCAAATACCCATCGACCAATGAATACATAAAGAAGATGTGGTTTTTATATATAATGGAGTACTACTCATTCATAAAGAAGGATGAACTTAAGACATTTCTAGCTAAATGGATACATCTTGAGACCATACTCTTAAGTGAAATAAATCAGACACATATGTTTAAATACTACATTGTTTTTCTGGTATAAGAAACCAAAATTGTAAATAAGGACTAAAATGTATAATAGATATTGGGAAATGGGAAGGGAAGAAAATGTTCAAATGAGAAAGGGAACAAGGTGAGGGGAGAAGACCAGAAAAAAGAGAATTTAAGGATAAAAAGCTTTTGTAAATAAGCAGGGGAAGCCAGGGATTCAGCTCAGTGGCGTAAGTGCCTGCCTGGCAAGTGCCAGGTCATGAGTTCGATCCTCGGTGCCAAAAAAAATAAAAAAAGCAGGGAAAAAAAGGTTGAAGGGAGGGAAGGGGAATGGGAAAAAAAGAAGAAGCAAGATATATCATGTACAGATACAAATTCTCTGTGATGAATATTATCACTATGTGTATCTAAAATGTACCAATAAAATAAAAAAAATTAAAGGTGCACATTTTGTTTATCTCTCACGTCAGATAAGAGGAATTCTGTCTTCCATCTCTGAGATCTAAACAGTTGCACAGATCTGGAGACATGCGTGAGATTAAGATCGATGTCCTCCAGGTGATTTTAATCTGGCCATCACTCAGCTCTGAGCTAAGGAATCAGGGTGACAGAAGCTCCTAGGTGTGTGTCAGTGTCAACGTGCAGGAAGGCAGGTCTGGTGCCGATCCCTGCAGCGGTGGGTGGGACCTTTGGGCGTTCAGCGTTTCAGGTCCATGGAAGTCTGGCAGGGGAAGTTTCTGCTTGGTTTGTGTCATAATAGACTCATTTGTTTTGCCCAAACAAGTTGATTTATTTAGGGATTTATTGACTTATCCTGGCCAAACACGTTGATCAAACCTGATCTGATCCCAGAAGAAACAGGCCTTGCAGTTTACCAGTAATAGAGACAAAAATAAAACGTGTCTGAAGTCAGGGAGCTTGACTAAGCACCCGAAGAATGTGCTCCACGTTTTCACACACCCTTCTTCAGAACTGCCACTCATTTGGGCCCTTTCATCAATTTAAAACCATGAAGGAAAAAAAAGAAGGGAAAAAAAAAAAGAAAAGAAAGAAACCCTGCACTCTGGGAGGCTGAGGCAGGAAGAATGTAAGTTTGTGGCCAGCTTCATGACTGAACAAGACCTTATTTAAAAATAAAAAATAAAGGTGGGGGGCTGGAAGAGAAGGGAAAGGAGACATAAAAAGAATATGTGTTGTGTACCTGTTCCGACTTCTCACCATATGTGTGATCCCTATGTACTAATAAAATGTACGATGTACTAAAATAAATAAAAACTAAAAAAAGGGATGGCTGTGGAGAAAGCTCGGTTCAAAGGCCTGAGGTTCAACCCCCACTACCACACACACACACACACACACACACACACAGACTTGCACACATTGTGTGTGTACAGACATATGCACCCGCACGCACAAGAATGAAAGAAAACGAGTAAAAAGGAAAGAACTTTGGATACTTTCATTGCAGATGATTTACTAGTACTTTTGAAAAGACCTCACCATGAGAGTTAAACATAGATCCAAATAAAGTCAATGTGTATTTATTAAGTGTTTAAAACAGAACAGAGCAGAAGAGATGGGGCCCACGGGGCGGTCTGATCTTTCCCCAGTAACCGAAAGCCATGGTGCTCTTCCAGGACGGGATATCTCCAGACTGAGCTCCCAGATGCCTGCATCTGCCAGATTACGTCCATCTCTAACTCCTGTTGCCTGTTCCTGAGCCTGACTCAGAAACCGAATTGACAGAAAGGCCTAGGCCTTGCTTTGTTCTTGACAAGAAGGTAACCAGGGTGAACTCCTAGAGTCACTGACCCAAATCAGGAGAGGGAGCAAACCCAGGAGCTGGGGACCCACAGAAAAATGGTGGAAAACCTTGAAGGAAGGAGTCATTGCAGTTTGTGAGGAGACAGCTTTCCGGAGCAGAGTGGCCCAGCCCCAAATGCAAGTGGGACCCCCGAGAGGAGCAAAGGCTGGGAAGGGCCCTGCAGTATTCCCCTGCCTCTCCCCGCTACTCAGAGCAGCTGGGCCCCAGGACAACACTGGCAGCCTGGAGCCCTGGCTGAGGAGGTGCTGCTGGAAACAGGTTCTGGCGGAGGACGCACCCCACAGCCCTCCCTCTCCAGCAGCAGGACGTGAGCACTGCAGTCCAAGGACGTTGGCCCTCCTCCTGCCCCCAGCAGCCCTTCCTAAGACTTGAAGAGCAAATCCTTGACCTGAGGAGTTTCCCAGGGTGACAGCAGGAAGCTGGGCTGGGGCCAGTTCCTCTACGGTCCCTGTGGCTCTCTGCCCTAAGGGTCATGGTCTCTATGACTCAGAGCCACCCCAGGAAGACTGGGCTTTGCCCCTTCTCTAATACGTACAGTAGAGCTAACTAGAAAAACAAGAAAACTGGTTTGCACACACCATCCACATTCCAGAAGCAGAATTATTAGCACAGATGGACTATAAATTTAAGATAAGTAACAAGTATCTTTACAGAAGATCAGAGGCTATTAGTAATAGGAAGCAAGTATGAGGTGGGGAGGAGAACAAGTAGAACTTCTAAGTAAACCAGGAGCGGTGGTGCACACCTGTGATCCCAGTACTCAGGAGTCTGAGGCAGGAGAATCACTACAAGTTTGAGGCCTGGGCTTCATAGTGAGACCCTGTCTCAAAAAAAAAAAAAAAAGGGGGGGGGACTCATAGGAGAAAAAATATTAAGGACACAATAGATAATATCGAGAATCTACACATTATTTGCTACATACCAGGCAGAGTTCTATGTGCATATCATAAATGACTATATTTAGTTTCCACTAATTGTGCTATACTGGCACCCCAGTTCATGAATTTAATACTCTCCACAATTCTGGTCACAAACCAAATTGGATGAGAACCAAATGAGATTTCCCCATAAAGTCAACACTGAGCCTTACCACTGAATCTGATTTGGTTCTCGCCCAATTCAGTTTGCAACCAAAATTGCGGAGAGAATTAAGTTCATGAACCGAGGTACCACTGTGTTATTATTTTCACCTTACAGGTGAAGAAATTGAGGCACAAAGGTAATTGCCCAAAATGGAGCTAGGACTCTTTATTTGTCTGTTTGTTTGCAGTCCTGGAGATTGAACTTGGGCCTGCAGCACTTAGGCAAATACCCCACCACTGAGCTACACCTCGGCCCCTGGAGCCAGGATCTAAACACAGATATTCTGGTTTCACAAAACAAACAGCAAATAGATACAGCCAAAGCAGGAATTAGCAAACAAGATCAAATAGAAAATGATAATAAAGCTAAGTGAAGTAAAGTAGTGCCAACATCTGGATTGTAAGAATCTGTGATGTAGTGGAAAAAAACAAATGGAAGAGTGAAATATTAGAAGTTAATGGTGGTAAATTTGGAAAGATTTAAAGGCTCAGAGAAGCCTGAGGAGGGCAGATAAGGGAAGCCTTAGATGGACAGACTGTGATGCAACGCAGAATGGTCGAAACCAAGATGATGATGTCAAAAGGCACAAAGGCTGGCATACAATGGGCCATCTTCTGAGGCCAGGCTAAGACAGCCAGCACACATCACTCAGGAGCACAGACACAGGGAAATGACGGTGTAGAGTCGAAGTGCTCCCAAGGTGCTTTGCACCTAGAGTTTTAAATTCAGTCAAAAAATCATTTAGATGTTTGTACCAACAACATTAAAGATACCCTCAGGCATTCACGCTTCAAATGTTATAGACAAAAACTCTTTATTTTTTTTCCTGGTACTGAGGATTGAACTCACAACCTTACAACCTTGAGCTTGCCAGGCAGGTGCTTATGCTGCTGAGCTGAACCCCTGGCCCCAAAAACTCTTTTTAAAAGTATTATTAGAAACTGGGAGTGATGGAGCATGCCTGTAATCCCAGCACTCCGGAAGCTGAGTCAGGAGGATTGCTGTGAGTTGAAGGCCAGTTTGGGCTACATAATGAGTTCAAGGCCAGCCTGACCTACATAGCAAGACCCTGTTTTAAAAAAAAAAAAATAGCCGGGCGTGGTGGCTCACGCCTGTAATCCCAGCACCCGGGAGGCTGAGACAGGAGGATCGTTGTGAGTTCGAGACCAGCCTGGGCTACAAAGTGAGCTCAAGGCCAGCCTGAACGGCATAGTGAGACCCTGTCTCAAAAACAGGGCTGGGGATCTAGCTCAGCGGTCTAAGCGCCTGCCCGGCAAGTGCAAGCTCATGAGTTCAATCCCCGGTGCCGGGAAAAAAAAAATATATATATATATGCATATATAAAATGTAATATATAATTAGAGAAGCATTAAAGTGAATAAAAAATGGAAATTATGATAAAACAATATATAGAATATAGAAAATATGATAAAACAATTTAGTAAAACTGGAAGGGAAAACTTTAAAATATATATGTATTCCCTTGTGTGTGTGTGGTTTTTGTTTTGTTGTGTTTTGTTTTGTTTTGCTTTGTTTTGTTTGGGACAGGGTCTCCCTATGTAACCCAGGCTGGCCTTGAACATATCAATCCTCTTGCCTCAGCCTCCTGAGTGCTGGGATTGCAAGAATGTGACACACCCAGCTCAGTATTTTTTCTCTTTCTCCCCTCATTCCCTGGGAATTTAACTAAAGGTATAGGTACTGAGCTACATCCCCACATCCCTAGCATGTTGAAAAATTTTTGGAAATAGGTTTTCACTAAGTCCCTAAATTGCCCAGGCTGGGCGCCAACTCATGATCCTCCTACTTCGACCTTCCAGAGAGCTAAGATCACAGGCATGTGCTACCATACCTGGCAGAATAAAACATTTTTTAAATCCACAGAACTAAAATTCTATCCATATCAATGTGAGTTGGCAGAAGGGTAACCAAAGAAATGAGAAAGGGTACTAGAATGCTTTTCTTGATTGGTGAAGATATGGATGTGAATAAATCTAATAAATCAGTTCAGTTTGGCTTTTAAAGGGCCTTTGTCAAAAGGAAAAAAATGCAGAATGGGTGACTCTTAAGTAACAATAAAATTTGGACCAGCCAATGGAATATAGGAAAGGTGGGGGAAAAAAAAAAGGAAGAAGAAAAAATATATATATATATAAAGTGTTATGGTTAATACATTGTGTCAACTTGAGAAGTTTAAAAGTTTAACTCAGAGACTCAGCAGGTAGTCAAGGTTCTTTGTAAATATCCTCATCCTGTGTGATGGACATTTTGTGTTACACCCACCCTGAAGGTGTGGGGGTGTGTGGCCTGTGTACAATTTGAGGGTAGAGAAGAGGCTTGGTTTTTCCTTTTGCTCTGGCTGCTGCCTTGAAATGCTGTGGCTGTGCCATGCCACCCTGCCTTGGACCCAGCTGATTATGGACTGAAATCTCCAGAAACTGTGAGCTAAATAAACCTTTCCTTGCTTCACTTTGGTGTCAGGTGTTTGTCTCAGCAAGGAAAAAAGTAACCAAAACAAAAAGTATAGAACAAATTGGGAAAATAGTTGCAACATAATAATTCTGAGTAAAACTGTGATAAACTCACCAACTAAAGTCAGAGTATCTCAGATCATATGTGAGATAAACTGGTATCTTGTTTAAATCACTATTCTGGGGTTTTCTGTCATTTATGACTGAAACCGATTTTAACTTACAGTCCCTTAATAATAAAAACATTCATTTTAAAGACATTTCTCAGGAGTTGTGACTCATAAAGTAGGGATGTTACAGAAAGATACAAGAGAAACTTACGGTAGAAGCATTGTCCCGGTATGGTGGAGACTTGCCGAAATGCATGGACATAGGAAAAAAAAAATCTAGCTCTGAGGAAGCCAGAGACAGCATGGCTATCAGATTTCACAGCAAGGACACCTGTGGCTTGAGAGAACGGTGTCACCATGAATCGTCACTCTGCCACACAAAAATTTAAGAAGCACTTCAGCTCTGTCCCCATCCTCCAGGTGGAGGCCAGGCGGCCAGTCGTGGAGTCCGAGTGGAGCCAAGGCAGGGCAGGAGGACACCCTGCTCTGCTTCCCATCAGTCTTCCATGTGTGGAAGTTGCATGCTCTGGCTGGAGCAGAGTCAGGGTTTCTTTCCAGCGTCTCAGCTGCCGGGATGGGGAAGGAAAGCCACCCGCGGCTGTGTAATAAAGAGTCTGCTCAGATTCCTAGGCAAGACTCGCCTGCCTGCCGGGAGGAGCGCTCCCCTGCTGTCCACCGCGGCCTGAGTCCCTGCAACTCCCTCCTAGGAAGGAAGAACGGAAGTGGAGGGCAAGCTTAGGAGAACAAGCAAGGCCTATTTCCCAGCAGAAATTCTGAGGAGAAAAACAAAGCTTCCAGAGAACGAAGTGGGTTCTGAATGCAAGTCCTTGAGGAAGTCTCAGCTCTGCTGGAAGGTTTGGGTCTTTGGATCTGTATGGGATGAGAAATGGCCGGGTCTTAGAAATCTGCCAGTAGGCCACAAGGTATGGATTTATCTAAGGAAGCAAATGTCACCACACCACCGAGACAGCTGCCTCCCCCCAGAAGCTGGGGAAGCAGACTAAAGAGAAGCGGTGGAGTTACCCCAGGATGCTGAGAATTAAGGGGTCCAAGGAAGACTGGTTAGGCATGAATTAGCCATGTGATTGACACCTGGGGTCTGCTTTTCACAAAGTGCTCAGATTTTTATAGCTTTCTTTAGAACTAGTCCATTTGCCATTTTCTTCTAGGAGGATATTCCTATAAAGAACAGAATGTAAGCTGAGTGTGGTAACTCATGCCTCTAGTCCCAATACTCCAGGAGGCTGAGGCAGGAAGATCACAATTTCCAGCCCTGCCTGGGCAACCTGGTGAGACTCTATCTCAAAAACAATGACAACAACAAAAATAAAAATCAGTGGTGGTGGTTCTGGTGTGTAGTGAATGTCACTCAGTGTGAAGGTGCTGGATTCAAATCCCATGGAAGGGGTGATGGGGAATAGAATGCACCAAGTAACTAAACAATGATTTACATAGAGTTTAAAAATAACTTGAAAGAAAATATGAGACAAGTTTAAAAGATGTCAGACTATAGCTAGATGATGAATAGTAAAATCTGTTAATTTATTAAAAATGAATAATATTCATGGAGGTAGGGTATGGTGGCACAAGCCTGTAATCCCAGCACTCAGGAGGTTGAGGTAGACTGATCACTGCAAATTCAAGGCCAATCTGAACTACATAGTGAAACCCAGTCTCAAAAACTAAACTAAACCAAACCAAACCAAACCCTCTGAGAATTTACCAGGGCTTAAAAACACATTGAAAGGGCTTGAAGAAAATAATCAAGTGGGAGTGAACGCAACCAAATCCAGACTATAGAAGCCTTTACTACACAAACACAATCTAGTTTTTTTTTTTTTTTTAAAACATGTTAACAATTCCACAATGTGGTAAAAATAATTTTAAAAATTTATAAATACAGAAAACTTATGGTTTTAGAAAATGAATAGTAGAGATATTTCTGTTTAATTCATTTTATGTAATTTGAAAATGATTTCAAATTATAAGAAATATGTAATCCATTTAAACATGTAATGCATTTAAAAAATTTAAATTAACATTTCAAAAATGTGTTTTCCCTGTCTCCCTTTCCTGAAAGCCTGCTATTAACAAAGAATAGTAACTTGCAGAGGGACTGAGGTATAAATATACTTATTATTCCATTTTTTCTATTATGTTTCAAATAGTCAAAACATAACTAAAAGGATTCCAAAAATATGAGCTTTTTTGTTTGTGTGCGTAGGTGAGTTTTGAGACAGTCTTTCTATGTAGCCCAGGCTGGCCTTGAACTCAAGGCAAGGGATTACAGATGTGTGCCACCATGCCTGGAGTTTTGCATGCTTTTGTTTTTGTTTTGAGACAGGATCTTGCAGTGTAGTTCAGGCTGGCCTTGAACTCACTATGTAGTCCAGGCTGCCCTCAAACTCACAGCAATCTTCCAGCTTCGGTCTCCCGAGTGCTGGGATTATAGGCGTGCACCATAACATTCAGCTCCAAAAATATGCATTAATAAAGACAATAAAGAGTCATAATTCAATTGACTGAAAATTAGACTAAACACAATGGAAGCCTGAAGACAATGGTGTAGTTTTTTTTTTAAGCACAAACACTTATTTACTAACTAAAGTGATGATCCTAGTTAAAACAACACTTTGAAATAATTATATGTAAAATTTCTGGGATAAAGATAATTGAAAACAGTAATGAAAAAAAAAAGGTAGCTGGGATAGGGATGTCGCTCAGTGGTAAAGTTTAGCATGTGTGAGGCCCTGAGTTTGATGTCCAATACTGTAAAACGGAAACACAAACAAAAACAAAGAAAACAAATGAAAACAGTGTAAAGATTTGCAGATTGAACTGAACTTGTTCATGCTAGCTAACTCCTGCCCAAATTGATGCTAGAGGTTTTACTTTAGTTTTTCACAGACCCAGGCCTAAGTGACACTGTCTGGGATGTGGTCCATCTAGTCCAACAGTTCCCACCTTCCACACTTCCAGTCATGCCCTCCAGCCAGCCCATGCTCCATACTTAGGCAGGGGTGCTGCCTGCAAAGCAGCAGACAGCTTTGTCTTCTGTTCACCATATTTTCTTCCCACTTCTCTCCCATGTACAAAAAGACTGTGCTGTTTTCAGGAATTTTAACTTCTAAAATGAGCATGACCGCACAACGAGGGCTGGTTGTGGCACTGAATATAAGAAAAAAATCCCGGCTTTATGTTTTTCATTGGAGACAGGATCTCGCTATGTTCCTCAGGATGGACTTGAACCCCCAGGCTCAAGTGATCCTCCTGCTCAGCCTCTCGACTAGGTGGGACTAGAGGTGTACACCACTGGACCTAGCAACCATATGCCTTTTGTAAGTAATGTATGTAGATTATAAGAATATGGAAAATTAGAAGATAGTTGTGTTAGGGTATTTCAG
>RJWT010027533.1:0-15478 GCA_004365215.1 Cuniculus paca
CCCTACATGGCCTGGGCCTCAGGCTTCAGGTCTAAGTCCATGTCCCTCCCTACTGCCCTTCGGGAGAAGCCCAGTTTCCCAGCACACCACAGGGGGCCCTGCCCAACCAGCACCTGCTGCCCCCACCCCAGGCCAGCATCTATTGTCAGGGGCCCTGGCCACCGGAGCTCTGCCAGGTCCTTCCCAGCATCCCGCTCTGCCGGGCACACATTGTTCATGACGCTCTTGCTGTCACCTCCTCCAGGAAACCACCTTGAACCCCCATATCCAGAATTAGATGTGGCCCGAAGCACCTCGGCTACACCTCCATCAGAGCTCTGACCGCACGTCCAGTGCTTCAGAGCAGCTTCATGGGCACGCACCAGGCAGAAAGGAGTTGCGGGACTGCAAAACCCTGAAAGGTGAGCACGGCGGTCAGCACCGGTAATTCTGGTGACTCTGGAGGCTGAGGCAGGAGGGTCACTTGAGTCCAGGAGTTGAGGCCCTGTCTCAAAAAATAAATGAATGGGGCAACCCACTCAGGACCCCTTCTGTCTCTCTCTCAGACAGAAGCTTTCTCTCTCTTAATAAATATATCCTGCTCATAAAATAAATAAATAAATAAATAAATAAATAAATAAACGATTGGCCAGATGGGGTGATGCATGCCTGTAATTCCAGCACTTGGGAAGCTGAATCAAGAGGATCGCTGTGAGTTTGAGACCACCCAGGGCTATGAAGTGAAACCCAGCTTCAAAAATAATTAAATACCAAAAAAAAAAATACCATAAAGTAGGATGAACTGGAGACTTTTATAGCTAAATGGATGCAACTTGAGACCATATGCATAAGTGAAATAACTAAGACACATATGTGTAAGCATAGTATTGTCTCACTAGTGCGAGAAGCTGAAAGAAACAACATATGTATATGTATGTGTATAAAAAACAGTTAAGATAGTTACACTACTGATTTTTCTGTGTTTGCTGAAGAGAAAGATTTGTGCTGGTATTTTTTTTTTTTGTGGCACCGGGGATTGAACTCATGACCTTGCGCTTGCCAGGCAGGTGCTTAGGCTGCTGAGCTAGATCCCCGGCCCTTGTGCTGGTATTGTTTGGACAATTGAATGCAGATGTCTTGTGCTCTGGGTGAATGATTTGGGCATGACAATGTGCAATGTATGTATCATTGTTGCCCCCTGATTGATGTGTTTTCAAATTTTATTTTTTTCTTTTCTTTTTTTCTCATTGAAATAAAATGGATTTGAAAAAAGAAAAAGAAAGTTTGCAACCAAATATCTAAGCACACACACACCAAAACAATAAATAAATAAATAAATAAATAAATAAATAAATAAATAAAATGAAAAGTCAAGCATTGTGACACATGCCTGTAATCCCAGCACTTAGGAGGCTGAGGCTGGAGGATCACTGTGAATTTGAGGCCAGTTTGAGCTACATTACAAGTCCCTGTCTCAACCCCCCTCAAAGAAATAAAAGCCATAAAAGGGGTTCTATTGCTGGGACAACAGCAGTTGGCACATGAGCTCTAATTCTGGTACACTGAACACACAAGGACCACATCTGTGGGATGAAGGAGAAAGCTGCAGGGGTTAAGCAGAGAAAGGAGCCTGCTGCTCTTGAAGCCCAGTAGCCTCTAGGTGGCTTTTTGTCTGGTGGTGCCTCAGCCATCACTTGGAGAAGCCTTGGGCTTGCTAGCATCAGCTCCACAGACAGACACTGGGGACAGTGACATCTGGGGTTCTGGGGACAGAAGCGTGTGTGAGCAGCACTTGGGAAGCCAGGCTGAGAAGTGTAACTACTCCGGCAGGAACCAGGGGGCAGCAGCTAGCGCAGACCCGGAAGACGCCAGCCTGACACCCTCCACACCCCTGCCAGAGCGCCGTCCTTAAGACATGGGTCCCCAAATTCCAGGAACAACCGCCAGCCGTGGCCACATTTCCTCCTGCAGCTAGAAAGCGGGACTTACGCCCAGTGTGGGCACACACACTGTCATCCTGGAACTCTTGAGACGGAGGCAGGAGGACCCCAAGTTCCAGCACCGCTGGGCAACTTAGTGACTTAGCAAGATGCTGTCTCAAAATAAAATGGGCCGCAGACGGAGCGCAGTGTGAGGCCCTGGGTTCAATCCCCAGTAGTGGAGAAGGAGAAGAAGGAAGAGGAGGAGAAGGGGAAGGCAGAAGAGAAGGGAAGGCAGAGGGAAAGGGGGCGGGGGAGGGGAGGAAGGAGAGGCTGAAGTCACTTAATTTATAGGGCACTTCTTTATCCCAAGAGCTCTCACTTTGTCTGGAGTTCACAGGGCTTTCTGTTTCCGGCATCTTTTCCTGCTCAGGTGACAAACAGGTGACAAACAAGTTGTCTGTATTGTTTGTGTTTTGGGCAGGAATAAGGGGATCTTATCGGACTTCTCGGAAGGACCCAAAAGACCCAGAAGCAATGTCCCCTTATTATAGACACTAGAAATATTACAGGCAATCAGACAGGGAGGGCGAGGTCCTCGAGGGAGTCAGTGCAGAGGATGAAAACACATTACAATTGTGGCCAGAGGCACATCCATTGCAGGCCAGGCCTCGAGACAAAGATGGAATGACCAGACCTACATGCCTCCCCAAGAGAAAAACAATATACAACTGGTATCACCTGGTCCATTATAAAGTCTAGATAGCTATCAGTCACCCAGGTGGGTGACCAGGACATCCTGACTCTGCTCTTCCAAAAACGTTCCTTGTTCTTTCCAGTGCTCTTGCTACGTGACTTGCTTCCCACTGGACCAACATCACCTAAGTGGCTATACTTGTAATCTTGGTTGATCATAGTTTTGTCCCACCTTGTGATTTTGCTCTGTAAAACTTCCTCTGTAAAATGAGGTCCGTGGCAACCCATTTTTTGGGTCCCTTCCTGTCTCTCAGGATCTCTCTCTTTCTCAGTCTCTCTCAATATTTCCTCCTCTTAACCTCCCCTGTTCCTTAGAACTCATTCTCAGAGCTGGGGAACCGCTCTGGATGCCTCTGACATCTAGCAGATTGGCACTTACCCAGGTTCCCCGAGTCTCCCTTAGACCCAGTGCAGCAGAGGGCCACGACTGCCAGGGCCCTCTAGGGACATCTCTGCAATGTCTCATCCCAAGGGAGAAGGCAGAGTGTGGTCCAGATGCAGTTCCTAACCTCGCCCCCCACCCTGGGCCTGGCGTGTGTCGCTATAGCCCACCAGGGGGCCTTGGGCTCCACTTTCCCCACTTCAAGTTCCCAGGTAGTAGTCATTCAGGAGCTGCCTGTGGAGCAGCCATCGCCTTCTCAGGCCCCGGCCCTGGGCCCAGCCCCTTCTCTGAGTTTGGGTCACCTGGAGTGTCCCAGCCTCCATGTGAGGGGTGGATTCCACTTGGCACCCAGAGTCCTGGCATCAGTCTCAGGGACACAGAGATGACTGCAGTCAAAATGCCTGGGAGCGGCTGAGTGTGAGGGTGCACACCTGGGCTCTAGGAAATCTGGAGGCTGCAAGAAGGACCTCGGGTGGCCTGCCTGGGAGCCGCCCCCAAGCTGCTCAGCAGCAGAACTCCCGGCTTCCCGGCTTCCCTCGCCCCCCAACCCCCCTCCCCCCATCGTGCAGCTGCGCCTCCCGGGAGCCCGGGGCTTCCCAGCGAGCATTATCGAGCTGGGCACAGACAAGTTCCCTTCGCAAGCAGGGGCGTGGCCACCGCTGGGGAGGTCGCCATGGAGATGCCACGCCCAGTTCTCCAGGGAAACGCCCGGCCCCAAGCTGCCCGCCCCACCCTGCGCTGCTGAGCCCAGCGGCCGGCAACCCCCACGCGACAGCGTCCACAGACCCGCGTGGGCTTGTTTCTTTTATTTTTCTTAAAAGTGATTGAGTGGCAGTTGCCAGAAAAAGTGGAAAAGCGGAGAGACAAATCCCACAGAGCCCACTACCCTGGCCAGTCTTTTCCCTCTACGGATCAGAAGGTGACGTTGCACGTAGCTACCACATTATATGGGACGCAAACACACACGCGTCCTCGTGCTGTCGCAGATTCCCCCAATCAGCAACTCAGCCGCTGCAAACGCCTTATCTCCGGGCTGGGCGTGGGGTGAGTCGGTGTAGCGCACTCCTCTAGCGTGCTCCAGGCCCAGGGCCGCAAAAAAAATAAAAGAAAACATTTCATCACGTGGGTGGTTTGTTCTAATGTGAAAAATAAAGTAAACCCGACAGATGCCTGCAACCTCAGCACTCAAAGACTGAGGCAGGGAAACTGCTGAGTTCAAGGCCAGCCTGGACTGCGTAGTGAGATTCTGTCTCAAAAAATAAAAATAAGGGCCTGGGATTTAGCTCAGCATCATAAATGCCTGCCTGGCAATCGCGAGGTTGTGAGTTCAATTCCCGGTACCAAAAAATACATAAATAAAATAAAAATATGAAATAAGTAAATAAGCCAACCATGATGGTACCATGTGCTTATAATTCCAGTACTGCAGGAGGCTGACTCAGGAGGATTGCAAGTTTGAATCTCACCTGAGCAATTTTTTGAGACCCTGTCTCAAAATAAAAAAGGCCGAGCCAGGCATGGTGGCACACACCTGTAATCCCAGCACTCAGGAGGCTGAGGTAGGAAGATCATTGCAAGTTCGAGACCAGCCTGGGTTACAAAATGAGCTCAAGGCCAGCCTGAACTGTATAGGGAGACCTTGTCTCAAAAAGAAAAAGAAAAGAAAGAAAGAAAACTAGTCAGAAGGCCCTGAGTTCAATCCCCAGTACAGCACAAACGAACACGGAAGTTAAGTCACTGAATAAATAAATGTAAGTCAGCAGCCTGCGTCCCTCCTGCAGCTGAGCCCCCCAAATATTCCCAAGGACGGTCCCCGGGACACCTCCCCTGCTTGTGGGGCTTCAGGTTCCGGGTGTGTAGCAAGAGAATGACCAAGTCAGCACTTTCTGCCTGGACAAAGGCCCGCGAGAGGTCTGGGGCAGGGCCAGTCCCTTCCCAGCTCCTCGGGGCTGAGGCCGGCCTGCAGGGAGAAGCAGGGCCAGGAGCCTCCCTCCTCCTGTGGTGGGGCCGAAGGCACCTTCCAGGTAGCCTCGGATGTGAGAGGCCGTAGGCCAAGACCGAAGCGGCGACGTGCTGCTGGCCACACTGCTGCCCAGGTCACCCTGGGGTGCAGACAGGAGGTGGAGGCCGAATCTGGGCAAGGCCAGGGGAGCTCAGGGGCATCACAGCAGGACTCGAGCCCCGGGGCAAGTCCCTGTCCCTCTTGGGACTCAGTTTCCCCGGCTGAGCAAGGACGGACCAGGACTAGCTGATGGCTTAGTTTCCCACTGGCTGATGTCCGTGGGACCCTGGCCATGTTCTGGGCTCCGCCTGGTTCTAGAGCCTTCGGAGCGAAGGAAGGGCACTGTGGCTAGGGCCAAGGCGCCCTGGGCACGGCTTCCGGTCCCTGAGTTCCCCTCTGCCCAGGACCCGGGCCGCGAGGGTCTGGTGAACCGCCTGAGCCAGTTTGTGAAATCGTGGGTGCGCTGCGAGGCAGTGCGCAAGTGCACTGCATCTGGTTGTATTGTTTTGTGTAGTTGTTTTGGTCCTGGGAATGGAACCCCAGCACCTGTGCACTGAGCTACCGCCCTTCCCCCAGTGCTTTTTATATGTTTTATTTGGAGACAGGGTCTCACTAAGTCACTAAATTGCCCAGGCTGGGCTGCAACTTTCAATCCTCCTGCCTCAGCCTCCCAGAGTGCTGCATTGACAGGTGTGCACAGCCAAGCCCAGCTAAAAGTCCAAACTCTAAAGATGCACTCAAGGCCTTTTATGATCTTGCTCTTTGGAAAAGTGTTCCTACTTCCTTGAAAGACTTAGGTGCATGTGGATTTTTTGACACTCTTGGTGATCATTGGAGGAAGAATGAATTTTAACCATGTATCTGCGAAGTGATCTTTGCAGTTTCATTCTACGTTTTCCATGCTTTTTTTTCCCCAGGCTTAGGCACTTTAAATATTTTACTCAGATATAAGAGTAGGAGTTCCAGGGCTAGGGATATAGCTCAGTGGCATAAGCGCCTGCCTAGCAAGCGCAAGGTCCTAAGTTGGATTCCTAAGTTGGAGTTCCAGTCTACCTAAAAATTTCATGCAATATGATTTCAATCAAGAAAAATTATGCTCAACAATAAAAGAATGTCCAACAAAATTCCCTCTGAATTCTGTGCAACATGTCACTTGGCCATTAAAAAGAAATGAATATTTGGTGGTCATAAGATTAATGTAAGTAAGATAGATTTGAAATTATTCCTACCCTGTTTTTGAATCAGTTAACATCCTTTCTGACTGTGCTTAGCTTTATTTGAATTAACTATTTTTATTTATCCATTGTTCCCTCTATAAAACTTGTTAGTTTCACAGTCATGTAAAGAATTGAGTGTAGTTACCTCAGGATTAAATTATGCACCCTTAATTTATTAGGGCCTACCATAAATATTTTTTTTACCACCTTTAGGCAGGTGATTTATAATCACCTTTCTTTCTTCTTTTTCTGGCCCCATTTTTTTGGTACCAGGACTCGAACTCAGACCCTTGGCCTTGCCAGGCGCTGTGCCACTGAGCTATATCCCCAACCCTTCTTTTTTTGTCTTTTTGAGACAGGGTGTCGCTATGCAGTTCAGGCTGGTTTGAACTTATGTAGCCTAGGCTGGCTTCAAACTTGCAGCAATCCTCCTGCCTCAGCCTCCTGAGTGCTGGATTGCTGGGAAAACAGGCACGTGCCACCATGCCCCTCAGCTCGCTCTTTCTTTCTTTTTTTCTTTCTTTCTTTCTTTCCTTCCTTCCTTCTTTCTTTTTTTCTTTCTCTGCCAGTTTTGGGGCTCAAGCTCAGGAATTCATCCATGTTAAGAGGTTCTCCATCATTGAGCTACAATTCCCAGCCCTTTTTTATTTTGAGGCAGGGTCTCACTAAATTGCTGTGTTGGGCTTGAACTTGTGATCTTCCCACCTCAGGCTCCCAGAGTGCTAGGATGACAGGTGTGTACCATCATGCCCATCTTGACATTTTATTACTGCCATCAAAGTTCACCCTTCTTGACTAACTGTCCAGGGTACCACACGTAGTTCACCCTTGACAGCAACCACAAGGGGTGGCCAGTCATCAGCTCCATTTTACAGATGGGGAAACTGAGGCCCAGAGAGGCTGGGTGACTTGCCCCTTCACTGTAGGCCAAGACCTGGTTTTTACGGCTATATCATGACATAGGTTCACTTTGGTCACGTGCAGGGATGAGCTGTTTCCTGGATGCCACCCCACATTGCATTGAACCTCTGTGCCCCCTGCACCCTAGGGTCCCCCCACTTCTAGCCCTCTCAGCTGTGCCCAGGGCCTGTCACCATGACACTATCACACTTTTGCCAAACTGAGTTGAAACCCTCTTCTCAATTTACAGATAGGGAAACTGAGGTAAGAGGTTCACACGTTTCCCAAAGGTTATAGACACCAGAGCAGTGGAGGGTGGCAGCAAGTTCTTTCATTCACTCATCAAACATTCTGGAACCTGTGTCCTCAGCAGGCACTGGTGCTCCAGGGACACAAGCAGGACACCAGTGGCCTCTGCCCTCCACACAAGCTCACCTCAGAATCGCTGTGTAGGACACCTGGACCTGCCAGGCACAGCCGTGTCCCACATTGAGGGGCCACCGAGGCCCCGAGTCAGCTTCACGGGACTGTGATCCCCCATGGAGAAGGCGCAGATGCTGCTGGGAAGCCACTTATCAAAGGCACAAAGGGAAACCTAGGGCGCAAGCTGGGTCAGTCAGGGGCGTTCACGACTTGGGAGTCTGGTCACTTCCTGGTACCTGAGCAGGGACTTGGCTTCTCCCCACCCAGGAGGGTGCTGGGCGCTCTTTTCTCTCCTCCCACAGCACAGGGGATGACCCATCGGGAGGCACGTGGATGGCATCTTTTTCACATCGCTCCACACCTCGCGCTTGCCAGGCAGGGGCTTAGGCCACTGAGCTAAATACCCAGCCCTTGTCTTTTTGAGACAGGGTCTCGCTATGCCATTCAGGCTGGCCTTGAGCTCACTTTGTAGCCCAGGCTGGTCTCGAACTCGCAACGATCCTCCTGCCTCAGCCTCCCGAGTGCTGGGATTACAGCCGTGAGCCACCAGGCCCGGCTGGGTATTGGGATTTAACCCCAGGACCTCGGACTGACCACACTCTACTAGTACCCTTCCCCGCTTTATTTTTTGGTACCAGGGAGCGAACTCACGACCGCGCACTTACCAGGAAAGCGCTTGAGCCGCTGAGCTAAATCTCCGGCTTTTTTTTTTTTTTTTTCCTCAGCTCCTTTTTTTAAAAGTACTATTTATGTGGGAGACAGGGTCTCTCTATATTGCCCAGGATGGGCTGAAACTTGGAATCCTCCAGCCTCAGCCTCCCAGAGCTCTGGGACGACAGGGGAACACCACTGACTCTGCTTTTGAGCTACTAACGCTCCCAGTGCTCTGGACCAACGCTGGCAAGCAGAGCACGGCCCAACATGCTCTTATCCACCACAGTCTGAACACCCACAGGGGTCCGGGACGCAAGACACCCCAGGCGCCTTTCCCGCCCGCCCGCCCCCTTCCGCGCAGCGCCGCGGCCTGAGAACCCGGAGGCCGCCCGCCCGCCCCCCAACTCCGGGCGCGCAGGCCCCGCCCCTTAAGCCCCGCCCCCGCCGCGCCGGCCCCTTTTGTTCCCTCCCGGAGCCGGGGCGCTCGCTCCGCGGTCGGCTGCGCTCGGTGGCGCGGGGCGCAGGCGGCGCCGGGCCTCGCTCGCGGGCGCCTCCCCTTCCCGCGGCCGCAGGGCGTGAGGCCCGGCGGGCGGCGATCGGAGCCGGCGGCCTGGGGTGGCCGCGCCGCGGGGGGGCGCAGCATCCTCGCCCCGGGCCGGGCGACACGAGCGGCCGCGAGCCCGCGCCGGGGACCAGGTAGGCGCCGCCCGAGGGTCGCGCGGGCAACAAAGGACGCGGAGGAGCGGGGGGCGCGGCGTGGCCGGGGCGTAGGCCGAGGCGGGAGGATCTCGGCCGCGGGTGGGCGTGGGCGGGGCCGGCCGCGCTGCACCCCCAACTTCGCTGCCGCCCGCCGGGGCGCATCCCGGGCTGCGGGGCCCTAGGTGGAGTCCGGGCCCCCCTCCCTTCCCAGGGGCGCCGCCCCCAGCGCAGACCCGGTCTGCGGCCCTGCCCCGCCCCGCCCGCCGCCTGGGGTCGCCTGGCGGGCGATGTCCGCTGCAAAACTTGGTGGCAGCGCGGCCGCAGGGCGGGGGCGCGGGCCGTGAGGCAGCAGATTTGTCCCCAGCCCCCCTTCGTCCCCGGGGAGGGGCCGCGGCGATGCCGCCCGCGTGGACCCCGCAGGCCCCGCCTGTGGCCGCCGTGCCCGTGGCACTGCCACGCAGGCCCGGCCCCACCCTGCGAAGGTCAGGCGAGGGGACCGCGGGGGAGCCGCACGCCCAGCAGCGCGACCCCAGGCTCGGGGCTCCCCTGGCCCTTGTGGGTGGGAGCCAGGCTGAGGCGCCCGCACCCTCCCGAAATGCCCCCCGGAGGCTGGTGGGGTGGGGCCGGCCCGGGGCTGTGGGGAGAGGAGAACGGCGGTGCAGGGAGCGCCCCGTGTGCCGGAGGCCTCCTCCCCGTCACTAGCGAATGTAAACAATGAGCCCTTCATTCATCGGCTGCGGTCCCCTGGTCTGGCACTGCCAGGGGCCGGCGGGTCCACAGAACCCCAGAACCGGACAGCTGGGTGCCCGGAAAACCGGCCCCCCAGGAAGCCCGGGGCAGCTGCTTGTGGCCGGGGTGTACAGCCGGGTTTCTGGCCGAGGACACACGTGGGCGAGTGCTGGGGGGGTCAGGAGGCTGGCGGGGCGCTCAGTGACGCGCGCGGGGTTTAAGGCCAGGGACCCCGCGCAAGGGAGGGAATGTGCCTCCCTGCATACAGCCCGGTGTCTGCGGCGCGCAGCCGACAGTGATGTTGGGGTCCACCTTTGGGGGTGGAGATGGCGGCGGGAGCAGCACTGAGTGCCCCGTAGGCACACATGGGGCTGCGCGCTGACCCCACGGTTCTGGGGATGCCCCGCGCAGGGGCGCCAGTGCCCTCCAGCTGTGTGTGAACCTTGGGGGTTCGGAGTTGGATACTGGTGCCCCGCATACTGGGTTCAAATTCCTGCTCCGCCAGTGTTCACTGTGTGGCCTTGGCCAGTGCGTTGCACCTCGCTGCCTTGATTTCCCCTCCTGTAAGACAGAGAAACTTCCAGTTGCCGAGGGAATCGCACGCCCGTGACAGCGTGTTTGTTGCCGCTGCTGCATGAGTGACCCTGCAGCCGGCTGCTTAGAGCCAGGGTGACGGAAGGCTCAGCCCCTGCCCAGGCCGTGTGTCCTCCAGGCGGCCCTGCCCGCCCGCCTGCCCGGGCCTGCTGCCACTGCGCGCCGAGGCCATAGGAAGCCACCGTCCTCACAGCTCCCCTCGTCCCAGTTCCTCACCTGTGGTCCCCCAGGTCTCCCCGGCTCAGCCACCCAGACAGTCGACGCCACCTGCTCTGGTCTGTGCCCTGCGCGGGGAGCTCCGCTCTGCCCCGCAGCCGGCGGGCCCGGAGCGCGTCCGCCTTTGCGCACCTGTGAAGCGCTCCGTGCGTGCGGCGGCTCCGGCGCGCGATGCTGCCTCTCGCTGCGGCCGTGGACGGGGCGGGACGGGGCGGGACGGGGCGGGGCGGGGCGTCGTAGGGCAGAGGTCGCTCTTTGCCCCGCGCCCCTTTGCTGAGCTGAGCGGCTGCGGTTGCGGGGGAGACCCGGTCCCCAGTCCTCCCGGCCGGCGGCTTTACTCCTACAGTTCCGCCAGGCGCACACACCTCCACCCAGGTGCTCTGGCTCAAAGTCCGATCGAGCTGTCTTCCCACGTGGCTCGGCACAAATGCGCGCGCACACAGGCGCGCGCCTCGCAAGGCCACCGGCGGGCCTGGTCTGCGGACCCAGCTGGCTGGGGAGACGCGGGTTGGGGGGCGCGTGCCGTGCTAGTCGCGGCACGGAGCCGCCTCCGGTTAGGTTAAGGGAAAGGGACTTAGCGGCAGCTGGGGACTTGTGCTCGACAGTTGCAGGCCGCTGGCAAGCAGCCCCTCCTCCACCGCTTCCTCTCCCACTGTGGTTTCGTTTTCTCGGCCTCTCCCGCCGGGCTGGAGCATCTGTCCTGTCTCGGCCTCTCCCCGGCTTGTGAGCGTGGCCGCCAGTGATGAGCCCACGGGTCCCCTGAAGTGTCCTCTTCAGTCCCAGGGTGCCAGGGAAAGGCGAGGTCCCTCCCTCTGCTCTGGGGAGCAGGCTCTGCTCTCTGGGCTGGGCACATCTGTCGGATGGAGACTGCATCCTGGAGGTGCGGGAGTGGTGGTGGTGGTGGTGGTGCAGGGGATGGGTGAGGAGCTGGATGGGGTGGGGGTGGCTGTCAGTGGGGGCCCAAGGCGGCGGCGGGGGGGGGTGCAGCGCAGGCGCAGTGAAGCGGGCACAGCTGCCCCTGGACCCAAACCTTTGGGACGCTGTCCAGCGGTTGGGGGAGGTGCGTGGTCTGAGCACCTGGAGCCTGGGGTCTGGGTGCCATCTTGGAAACAGCACCCCTGAGTGCTGTCCGTCCTGTCCCCCAGGAAGTGCCCAGACAGTCGGCTCCCTTGCCTCTGTTGACGGGTGTGAACACAGGGCCCTGTTCATCCTGTCCCGGGGCGGCTTTTTGGCCTCACGCCTGGACCTTCCACTCCAGCTGGGGCCCAAGAGACACCTAGGACCATCGGGGGTCAGAGGGTCAGGCTTCCAGAAGGTCCTGGGTTTCCAGCCCCGCGGGTGAGCTGGGGCACTGCATGGACAGCCTGGCCCAGCCCTGAGACGGCACTGAGTGGGCAGATACCAACCCCTTCCCTTCCTTTCCTTTCATTACTCCCCTCCCACTTTTGGTGCTGGAAATCAAACTCAGGACCTTGCTCTTGCCAGGCAGGTGCTGTGCTGTTGAGCTATATCCCCGGCCCCTCCTTTCCTTTCCTCTCCTCTTCCCTCCCTTTTCTCTCCCCTCCTCTCCTCCTCCTTTCCGCCTCCTCTTCTTTCTTTACAGGGAATTGAGTCCAAGAGCTCTGCACTGAGCTTCAGCTCAACTCTTTTTTGAGACAGGACCTCCCTAAGTCACTAAGTTGCCCAGGCTGGACCCATTTTGTGATCTTCTTGCCTCAGCCTCCTAGAGTCCTGGGATGACAAGCATGTGTCACGATGCCAGCTGTTGCTCAGCTTTCTGGGGAGGCCGAGGCAGGAGGACTATGAATTCAAATCTGACCTGGGCTATGTAGTGAGATTGTGTCGAAAGAAAGAAAGAAGGAAAGAAAGAAATAAAAAGGGAGAGAGGGAGAGAGGAAGGAAGGAAAAGAAAGAGAGAAAGGAGTGGGGCAGGGTGGCACATACCTGTAATCCCAGCACTCAGGAGGCTGCGGCAGGGGGATTGTCCAAAGTTTGGGGCAACCTGCGCTACCAAGTGAGATGAGACCCTGTCTCAAAAAAACCCAACAATAAAAAAGAAAAGGACGCTAGAGAAAGAAAAGGGCATCAGAACATTTGGGGAGCTGGTGGAGGGCAGACGCACTGATGCCTAGCAGGGTCAGGCCTGGGCTGAGTTTGCCCACTGCCTTGAGGTTTCTTAGGGTGCAGGGTACTGGGCAGGTGGGGTGGCCTGGGGGCTTCCCCCAGGAAAGGACTAGGGCTACATCTTTTTTTTTGATAGGGTCTTACCGTGCAGTTCAGGCTGGCCTTGAACTCACAGCAGTCCTCCTGCCTCTGCCTCCCAAGTGCTACAATTACAAGTGTGCACCACACTCCACAGTTAAGCCTGAGTTTAAGGATGGCAGGCTGGAGACCGTTGAGCAGGGCCTTTCTGTGTGAAGGCTTTGGGGTGCATGCAGGTGAGGACCTGTTCATGCGAGCTCGAAGTCCGATGGAGGAGAAAAGTGAAGAAGTTTGGGGCAGGGCAGTGTTGTGTGCCTGTAATTCTAGCCCTCTGGGAGGCTGAGGCAGGAGGATCACAAGTTCAGGTCCTGCCTGGGCAGCTTAGCAAGACCATATCTCAAAAGAAAAAAGGGTTGAGGATGTAGGTCGGTGCGAAGGCTCTGGGTGTTTGATCCCCAGTGCTACCAGAAGGGCACAGGCCGGACTTCATGATGTCCCAAGTTGAGTGTGAACACAGGTGGCCCAGAGCTCGATGA
This sequence comes from Cuniculus paca, assembly GCA_004365215.1. NCBI lineage: Eukaryota > Metazoa > Chordata > Mammalia > Rodentia > Cuniculidae > Cuniculus > Cuniculus paca. Next base: position 13,209 of record RJWT010027533.1, read on the forward strand.
GGACTGGTGGTCGGTGGGTCCAGGTTCTTGCCACCTTGAGCCATTCTGCTCAGGTGTTCCTGCCCAACAGGCTGTAGGTGCATCCACTCCCTTCACTTGGCCACCAGAAGTGCAGGTGAGGTCTCATATGTTCTTTGTCTGCTTCCAGAAAGGACTTGAGGTGATTTACTAAGAAAAACGCTGTGAAACAAGATTAAAGATAAACAAGAAAGTCGGGGCCAGGGAACAGCCAGGGTAGCTGGCATTAAAGGAAGCTGGAGAGGACTTCCAGTTCAGGGCACACACCTCGTGGTGGTGACAGGTCCTGGGTTCGAATCCTGGCTACGTTGTTGGTTAGTTGTGTAACCCCAGGCAAGTGACTCGATGGCTATTGGTAAAATGGAGTTCATAATAATACCTTCTTTCTAGGGCGGCTGTGAAGATTAAATGAGTTAATGCTTATAATTGAGTCAGAACCCCAATTCCATGTACACCCATGCGGGTTCTGGGTCCTCCACGGTGGAGGAGCAAGCACTGTCCTGTGACCTTGTGCCGAGCATCACTGTGAGCAGAGAAAGCTGCGGACGCTGGCTGCCCCTCCCCGAGGTCACCAGCCCTGGGTAGAACTGTAGGTGTTCAGCAAATTCCAGATACTGTTGTTGCTGTTGTTTTTGGTAGCACAGGGGATTGAACCCAGGGAGTGCTGAGCAACACCCCAGGCCTTTTGATTTTTGTTTTGAGACAAGGTCTTGCCCAGTTGTCCAGGCTGGCCTTGAACTTGTGATCTTCCTACCTCAGCCTCCGGGTGTGCTGGGATTATAGGCATAAACCACCATGCCAGGCAGTGTGTGTGTGTGTGTGTGTGTGTGTGTGTGAGACTGTGTACCTCTGTAGACATCCTACACTGTTGGCAGGGCCCAGAAGATGCCTTCCTTACAATGGAAAACTTCATCTCAGTACTGAGAGAGGCTGAGGCAGGAAGATTGCAAATTTGAGCCCAACCTGGGCAATTTAGTGAGACCCTGTCTCCAAATAAAAAACAAAAGGGGAGCCGGGCGTGGTGGTTCACGCCTGTAATCCCAGCACTCGGGAGGCTGAGACATGCGGATCGTTGTGAGTTCGAGACCAGCCTGGGCTACAAAGTGAGCTCAAGGCCAGCCTGAACGGCATAGTGAGACCCTGTCTCAAAACACCAGGGCCGGAGATCTAGCTCAGTGGCCTAAGTGCCTATCTTGCAAGCGCAAGGTTGTGAGTTCAATCCCCCGGTACCGCAAAAAAAAACCCCAAAAAAACCAAAAAACAAAAGGGGCTGGGGATGTAGGTCAGTGTGAAGGCCCTGGATTCACCCCCTAGTACTGTAAAGAAAACAAAAATAAACAATGGGAAACTTTGGCCCTAGCTCAGGGAGAGGGGGTGGTGAGCATAGTGGGGGTGGTGGAAACGCAACCTCCTGGCCAGGGCTGAGGGAGAAACTGGGGGTTGGCTGGGGGCGCTGGCCTGGGGGCCTGCCTTCCCTGCTCAGAGTGAGTGCGGGTATAGCTGTCCACATTGCCTTACCCACCCTCTTCCCGTCTGGAACCTGTGTCCTGCCCAGCTCACTGTGGGCCCAGCTGTCCCTGCTGGCCACCAGGCCCCTGGTGCTCTCAGGGGACTGAGGACCTCAGCGGGGCCCACCTCACCCCATTGCTCTCCGGGCTCCCCACACCTGTGCTGCTGGGTTTGTGGAGCTTGCAGAGTTGGGAGCTTCCTGCTGGGCCCAGGTGACCGGGTGGCTGGTTGACAGGGTGACCAGGTGATGGGGTGGCTGGTTGATGGGGTGCCCAGGTGAGCTGGTGAGTGAAGGGTATGATGGGAGCCAGGGCTCGGGCAGACAGGCGCCATTTCCTTCTCCCTGGCCTGGGGGCAGCTGGCGGGAGACTCACACGAGGGGCCATCCCCGCCCTGCCCTTTGCTTGCCTCGGATTCAGGGGCCATGGAGACATTGGAGTCACTGTTGGTGACCTAAGTTGAGCTGCTCAAGTTCCCAAGGCTCAGCCAAGTGCAGTCAGGGTGGCCCTCCCTCCATGCTGTGGGGGCAGTGGGGGGCTGGGGCAGGTCACCCTGCAGGCTGTGGGGTGGGCGGCATTGGGGTGTCTGGTGGAGCAGACTGGGGAGCCCACATCTGTCCCTCAGAAGGGCCCACCATTGGCTTGGGGCACCTGGCCTGGGAGTCAACATCTGTGGATCTATTCTGGGGCTTGGCCCCACTCCTGTGGGCGGAGAGGGGCCATTTCCTCCCTCCTGTCTGTCTG
>RJWT010027535.1:0-15477 GCA_004365215.1 Cuniculus paca
GCCAAGAAGCAATATCTTAGCTATTTGTCACAGTGAGGAAAACAAATGCAGTTTTCAATTCCATGCATATGCCTAACACAGCTCCATTTTGTGGGTCTTGAGTTTTTCTGATTCTGAAGACTACAAAACCAAATCATCACACTCTTCATATTTTCAAGAGCTTCAACAATGTCTCAGGAAGCACCCAGGTGAGTTAGATATGCGAAGGAAAGTAACACAAGAGAGAAACAATAAAAAGCAAAATTACTAGGTAAGCCAGAGGATGTTTTTGACATGAAATTACTGTCCAGTACTCTGTTTCCACACCTAATGTAGAAAGAAAATTATTAAATATGTAGTGAGTTCTAGGAATAAAATTGTGACCAATTTATCTTTACAGAAGATGAAAGAAAGCCACCAGGCATATTGAAAAAATAAACAGATCACAAGGACCTGACCATTCTGAGCCTTGAGGGTGAACACCTTTTGAGAAAAATTCCTCCAAGAAAAAAAGAAAAATTATCTGAGAAAAAACTGTAAGTGATTTTTCTGAATGCATATCAAAAGCAAGTTGCCTACTAAAATCAGGGTCAAGATTTAGTTCTTCGGACAGGACTTTAGTTCTTTAGATAGGATTCAAAATTTGAAATACTTTCAGGGCAAAGAATAGTAGATTTATATGACACTAAAAATCAAATATATGTGATGTAAAATATCAACTCAAAAAATACTCTAAGAGCATAAAGGTATATATAAACAAGTGATAATGAGAAAAAACTAACAAAATGAGATAGATCAAGCCATGACCCTTAAAACATAAATTTTAGAAGAGAATAAAGCAGAGAAAGTGCATAAAATAAACAAATAACATAAAACTACTTGCTTATCCAAAAAATTTTCATATTGTAGGTTTCCACTGAAGTCCATGAAAAAACAAAGAATATATGATATATACACATATACAAGTATTTTTAATTTTAAGAATGACATGGTTTTGTTAAGCAGTTAAATAGATGCATACAAAGAAATAGAAAAGGAAAAGAAAGAAACTAATTATTAGCAAATAAAAACTAAGCTTGTTTTAACACCAAAGCTACAGTAGCAACAAGTCATCTACTCTGGTTTGCAAACTGATTTTCATAGATTGGATTCAGCCAGAAAATACATTTTGTGCAAAATTTCTAAGCTCTTTCAAAAACTGAACAGTTCTGGCAAGAGGATTACATGTCCTGTGAAGACACTAGTAAAATAGGAACTAAAAAATGAAAAGGAGTTTTCTAGAAATAATGGTACTTACTCCTTTTCACAATTTGTCACTCTTAATCATACTTTGAAGAATCAAGAGATAATGCAGCCACCTACAGATGACACTGTGAGGATAGCTTACAAAACTATTTTGGAGCTATGTGACTCATTTGAATCCAATTGTTAAGTGATTTAAGGAAAATTACTTTTTGTTTGAGAACTTGAGTTTCTTCTGTCATGACATGTTCCAAATGATGAGTTCACTAGTCCGTGTCATGGCTTCACCAGTGCAATGCTACTGAAATGCAGAAAGATTATAAAACTAGACATATATCCCAAAAGGTGACAACAGATTATGAGGATATTTTCTTATTAAATTTAAATTATATTCCCCTTAAGTGTTAGGATTTCAACGTATAAACTTTGGGTGGACACAAACATTTGGACCATATCAAAATTAATTATAGTATCTCTCAGACATTGAAAAGAGTTCCAAGATATTCTACAAATCCTGATATTGATGTAAGAACTATGATATTTCCCCAAGTATTCATTAACTTTATCATTCAATGCTAATAATTACACAGATTATATATGTAAAATTAATCTTGACTCTGCAGAATTTACCAAAATAAATCTGCAGTATGACTATCATCACATAAGGGCTTATACATTATAAGGGAAAATAGGATATATACCCATAAACAGGACAGAATACATAGATGAAATGATTGAATATTAAGTGTTGTAGATGTTTAGAAGAACTTCCTCCAACCTGACGCTGTTCAGAAAGAGTGGAGAATTATTTAGACCCTGGAGGATGGATAAGAGAAGAAAGACTGACTAAGAGTTGACAATCTTTCTTCTTCCTATGATAAAAAGATGGACATTTTTCAACCCCTCCAGCAGCCGTGTGGTCTTTTGACTAAGTCCAATTCATGAGATGTAATAGGTAGTAGTGATGTTCTCTCCTCCTGGCCTGACTGGCCCTTGGAAGTTCTATGGAGCTGTCACTCCATGTTTCTGTTCTTCCTTCGCTGGAAGTCCAGAGTCAGTAAAGAATTATGTGTTCCTTAGAATTTAAGTCCCTAAATGGAACCACAGTGGCCACACAACACTGTGGTGGGGGATACAGCCTGGCCAGCCCAACCCACACTGACTGAGTTGAAAAATAAGTTTATTTTGTTAAGTTCCTGGATTTAGAGATATGTATGTGTGTGTGTGTGTATATACCTAACTTGAAAAACATAACACAGTTCAACAGCAAAGGACAAAAACAAAAACAGAGGAATAACTGGAACTTACAATGGTTCATAGCTGTGCTTTAGGGACACTAATCTGAAATACAGATATTTGTGGGGTTTTAGTAAAATACACTCAATCCATCATGTCTGGAAGGGACTGGGGTTCTACACTGGCAAGTTCTCATGAGGTGCTGAGGCTGTAGTTCCACAGGCTGTATTTGTGCAGCAAAGATCTCGAGAGAGTGAGTATTACCACAGACCCTAATGAAGAGATGGGAAGAAAAAGATCCAAAATGTTTTCCAAATTCTGGACTATTTTCAATGTCTGGATTCTGTAATTAATTCTGATATAGTCCAAATGTTTGTGGCCCCCAAAATTCATTTGTTCAAACACTAAGACTCAAGGAGAGTTTAACATAAATTTGATCACAGCACTTCTAATAGACATGTGGGATATTTCCCCATACTCAAAGCAATTCTCCTGTGAATGCCAGCTGGTGTTCTCTAATTCAGTTCTGACAGTCCCTACCTGAAGATAGCATCAGATGCTTTAGATTGAGAATTCAGCCCCACAAGACTGACTCAAATTCAGGCACTAATTTCAAACACACGTTGTGACCTGTGCTCTGACCAACAGGTTACAAATTGGAGTCCCCATGACTCATTCCTTGAGTTCAATTAATTTGCTAAAGTGCCTCACAGAACTTGGAAACATGTACACTTGCTGGCGTAGTATAAAGGATACTACAGAGGATACAGATGAACATTCAGATGGAAAAAATGCATCAACTGAAGTGAGTTTCCACGTTTGCTCCAGGAATTTCACCTGCCAGGAACCTCTGCATTTTAAGTTGTCCAGACATTCTCCAAATCCTTTAGGGGCTTTACAGAGGATTTATCACATAGACATGACTGATTGCATCATTGGCCATTACAGGTCAACTCAAGCTTCAGCCCTTCTCTCCTCCCTAGAGTTAAGAGAATGAGTGAGCAAGAGCTGAAAGTATCAACCTTCTAATATTTCCTTGGTCTTTCAAGTGAGTAGCTCCCAAAATACTAGGAGCCCCCTGCCACCAAGTATTTTATTAGAAAACTAAAGAAACTTTTGTCACTTGAGAGAATCCGAGGATTTTAGGAGTTGCATGTCTGAAATCAGGGATGAAAACCAAATATACATTTCACCAAATCATAGCTCCCTTTCTTGAGAAGCCATTTTAGGACATGGGTAGCTATATGCTTCATTTGGAACTGAGTTTCATACATTTTAGTTCTACTAATAATAATGAAAATGTCAGAGAAGGTTTGTTTAATGAAGTAAGGTTCTGTGTGCCCAGTGATCAAATGGACTTGGGCACAGAAAGTCTCCTCAAAGCTCAAAACGTGCTGTTTCTACTGAACAAAGTATTTAAAAGCCTCATTTTCAGCACCTAAATCAAATAAACACCTGAATTTAGGTGCATAAAGCAAATCAGCAGAAGTTTTGGAATTAGTTCACTTTTAAGAGAGGAAGGAAAGTTCAACTAGGCTTTGAAGTGTTTTCCATTATAAAGCCACTTTGACAAAAGACAAGCTAAGAACCCACACATGACTATTAATGTTCAGAGCAACAAGGAAATTGAGTTGCTTTTTACACTTAACTTCCTATTATTTCTTTTCTATTTCTACTTAATCATTACAGCTTTTCTGAAATGAGTAGGGGAGAAAGTAAAAAAAAAAAGAGCAAGAGAAAGAAAATCTCCACACAAGTCATTTCTAGGAAACTGGGTATATCAGTTTTAAATTTGCACTGTAATTACTTATAAAAGAAATTTAATTCATTTGCCTCTCATAACTCATTTTTCAGATATAATTAAAATGACCCCAGGATGGAGGTTAAAATAGCAGAGTCAATTTGTAAAGAGTAAATTCTAGACTTTTCAGTCTCAAGTTATTATGAGTTCTGGTTTATAAGAATTGGAAAGATTGTTCCTGTCATTTCCTTCCAAATATGCATGGTTTAAGTATTTGTTGTTTCCTCCTGAAATAATCTGGTCAAAAAGTCATCACATATGTGAACATGGACTCTTATCCTTCAAAGTAGGTAGAGACTATAACATTATAATTATATATGTTCATATCCCACACAGAATGACTAAATTCTACAGACATTTATTTTCTGGCTTCTTAGGAAATTGTGAACCTCCATTTGAAATTTAATTTGTGGTAATTTCCACAGATCATTTTTGCAAGAGTTGTTATTAGTCAGGCAAAATTTGTGTGAATACTGAGAGATTCTGGAACCTGGTAAAGGGTAGAGAACCTGCACCCTATAGGTAAACAGAATCAGGAGAAAGTATAGGTATACAAAATTAATAGGGCGACAAAACTGTGATTTCTTTCAGATCACCACAGACAGTAGAGGCAGCTTCAAAAATTTCTAAAAGTGATGCAACCTCATTTCCAAGGTGAAAAGGGAGCAAGAAAAAGTGGGGATTTTCTGTTGTGGTACCTGCATAGTTCAGAAGTGTCCCCAAGATTGGGATGACCAAAAAGAAAAGTGTCCCTTCACAATTTCTCAGATGCCTCTGTAATTTGACTGGTAACTTCTGGGAACACCTGGTATGACTTTTATCATGTTGATTTTTCAAAGAACGAGTGAGCTGTCAAAGAGAAATTGTAGTTAAACACCATTCACTGGATTCAACCACAGTCATAGAAAACTCTGCACTCTTGAGATTTGAAACCTCAGCGAAGCAGTCCAAGGACCAGAGATGTCACTGATCTGGTAGATCATACCAGAAAGTACACTATCCTCAGTCACAGCCAGAGCTTGGTCCCTAAAGTAATCCCCTAATCCAATATATATCAAAAAGAAAACAAAAGGTAGTAACCATTGTGCCATTCTTTTAATCACACCTTACCTGGAAAAGTTTTCTTATTTTAGCCACCACCTAAAATATTTGAGGGTTTCCTTGGTGTTTTTGGAAAGAGAGCTATTTCTTTAAAAAATTACTTGTAGTACATAAGACTCTTACTGTATGCCCTGCATTTTATATTCTGGCCATACTGAGATACGTTGATTTTCCTAAACTTGCTCTATTCTTCCATATTTCCAATTATTCTCCTTTTCTAAAATGCCTTTAATTCTTTAGAATAGGCACATTTTCTCTTCCACCAGTCAATGAACATACACTACAAACATCAAATGAGCATCTAATTCCTAATAACTTGCTCATTGGTGAGAATTCCAAGCACTTAGAACTCAAGATCCAATAAGATCTTCTATTAGTAAATATATACTGTAGTACTACATTCCAGATACAGTCTCTGCCCCGATGGACTTAGAGCTGCCAAAGCACACAGTTAAAGTCATCAGAAATACACACATAATTAAAACTTATCCTGCAATAAGTTTGAATGAATGCTTGGGGAACCATTAAGCATTACAGTCAAGGATTCTGGGAAGGACTTGTTATTGGATTTGGACTCATCCTAGGCTTTGGGAGAGGTACATGGCAATCAGGCTTTGCTCCAGATTGGTCATCTGAATTCTTGAAACCTCAGATAGCAGGGAATCCTATAAATACAATGTTTTCCCATACATACCTTCTTATAATAAAGCTTAATTCAGAAATTCAAGTACAAGATTAACAATAACTAATAATAAAATATTTTAATTTTAACATATAATAAAAATATGCAAATGATTGTCTCTGTCTCTCTGTCTCTGTCTCTGTCTCTGTCTCTCTCTCCTTGTCTGTCTCTCTCAAAATATCACTTTCTCTTGTGATGATGAGAAATGATGCAATACCTACATGAAGAGATGAAGTGAGGTAAATGCTAGATTTACTTCAACACAGCCTGTGGTACCATGACAGCTGATACAGCATTCAAAACAACAATTAAGTGACTAATGGACAGGTGGTATAGGTGATGTGGATACTTTGTACGTAGGAGTAAACATATCTTAAACAGGACTGCTTAAAATTTCATCATGCTACTTACAATGGCACACAATGCAAAACTTACGTATTGTTTATTTCTGGAATTTTCCACTTAACATTTTTAGAGCATAGTTGACTATAAATAACTGGAACTATGGAAATAGAAGCTTCACCTGAGGAGGGGTTATTCTGCTTCCTAATACAAAATAAGAAGTGTGAAACAAAGCTATATACATACATATAGTATATAGATTGTATATATAGATATACAATATGTATATAATACATATGCAATAAAAGAAGGTATCATCAGCCATTGATATTAGTTTACGTAGGTGAATGATTCTTTGGTCATTTTTGTAGTTTGGACAATGTTCTTACTTTTTCCTATTATATGATTAGAGCAGTGCTATATTTTTTATCTGGAGTCACATCCATAAGACTGATATTTTAAAGGCATATTTGCAAACCTGTGGCACTAGTGGGATATTGTAGACCCTTTAAGGGGTAGGGCATAAAGGAAGTAAGTTAAGTCATTGGGGGTGTGCTTTGGAAGATGGGATCCCAACCATTCTAGTCTCTTCTTCTAATTCTTAGTTGAACTCATGAGTTGAACATCTGTGTTCCACCTGTTCTTGCCACAATGTACTATCAGCCCAAAGCAACAGGGCCAAGCAACCATGGACTGAAATCACTTACGCCATTAGCCAAAATAAAACTTTCTTCCAGTTAAGTTTATTTTCTCAGATATTTTTATCACTGTGATAGAAAGCTATCAGAGGACATTGGTACCAACAATAAGGGTGTTATCTGTGATTACACCTGATGATATGGTCAAAAACCCTTGGAATTAAATTTAAGAAAGAGTTTGGAAAATTTAGGAGAAGCATGTGAGACAAAGCCTAAAATAATATAAGCAGAGATTAATGAGAATTTCTTGTGAGGGCTCAAAAGACCAGAATTGTGAGAGAAAAGATCATGAGATTGTAGGTGAAAATAAAGATTCTACTGGCAGTTGGGATAAAAGCCATTTATATTATATTCTAGAAAAGAACTAGGCTAGATTTTGTTCATGACTTGAGTCTGTGAGAAGCTAAGTTTGAAGGTGACAATTAATGAATCTGTTGGAGGATAGAGGGTGGCTTGGGTATTGCCAACCACTGTTATTCAGATTTATAGTGTGAATCAGGAGCAAAAAACAGAGCAGAAAGATTTGAAAAACTTGCTGTTTGGGCAAGAAGAAATGGAAGAGCATTTCCTGTATTGGAGGGTGCAGTTGCTAAAGAGATTAACATCATGGGAAAGAAGTCAAATACCGCACACCAAGACAGTAAGAAAGATGTCTGGAGGGGACCTCAGGAATAGGTCAAACCCTACCCTTCCTAAACTCATATGTGTAAAAGGGTAAACTCCTTTCAAATTCTTCAAGATCAGAGCACCAGGCCATGCTGCTTTTGAGGCCACCTAGGGAATTGTTTTCCCTGGATTTGTCTCTTCATGCTCAGCCACAAGAAACTCAGTGGTTGCTATAGTGATGGTTTGAGTGGACCCTAGTACAGCCCACAGTAGCAGCAGAACTTGGTGTCATCTGCGTAGTGATGGTTTTGCAGACATGCCAAATATAAGAGCTATGAGGTCATGGAAAATGGAATGGATAGTCAGGAAAAGGGAAGATTTTGAACAGCCAGCATGGTAGGCAATGCTTCCTCCCAAATTTTCCATGTTCTAATCTCCTAAATCTGTCAGTATTTCAGGTTACATAGCAAAGAGGAATTGGGATTGCAGATAGAATTAAGTTTTCTAATCAGCTGAGTTTAAGGTAGGGAGACTATATTAGATTATCCAGGTCAGGTCAACTTAATTACAAAGGTCCTTCTGTACAGAAGAGAGAGCCAGAACAGAGCAAAAGAAAAAAAGTCTCGATGCAGGCTGGGTCAGAAAGATGCCTCAATGCTAGATTTAAAAATGGAGAAATGGCACCATGAGCCAAAGAATGTGAGTGGCCTCTAGAAGAGGCAAAAGAAACAGATTTTCTCCTAGAACAGTCAAAAAGAGTTCAACCTTGTTGTGTGTAAAAGGGCTTTTAGCATAATGAGATTTATACTGGACTTCTGCTCTATAGAACGAAATGATAGTATGTATGGCTTACTACAATATGTTTGTGGTAATTTATTCTAGCAAAAATGGAAAGCTAAGAGAAACGGGATGATAGCTGCTAATATTTGGGACAACGGATGTTTTAAATTTTTTATAAGTATGAGTTTAAGGGTCTGTGGTTTGATGGAGGAAATTTCTTTACAAGTTTATGAAAGTCATCATTCTTCCCAAAACTGTGTTCATTTGGAACACCCTGGAAGGGCTTTTGCACAATGTGAACACTTAAATTTAAACCAAAAAAGAATGTTTATTTGAGATACAGAAAAAATAGGGAAGCTAAACCCTTTTCCAAGTTGTACCTAAATGTCTCCAATCATTTTATCATTTGCCTAAGTTGAAGGAAGATTAAAGTTCATGTTGCTTTAAGAGTTCATATATGAGTTCAACTTTGCATTTTACAAAACGTACTCCCACCTCTGTAACAATGGACATAGAACTGGGGCAGAAAATGAAAGTCATAAGACTGCAGATTAGAGGTCAACATAAATATATAGATACATAACCAAATGAGGGAGCTTTTTGTGAAGGTATATGTTACATAATCAAAGGCAGACTGATTCTAGTTGAGGCAGGAGAAGGAGGGCAAAATGCAAGAAATTAAAAAAAAATCTCTAGGGTTTTTTCCAATTTTGATAATATATGACCAGGGCTTTTATTTAATGTATAAAAAACTCAGTGTTGATTTGCAGAGTTCCACCTGTAATATCCCACGAAGCGAAATAAAATATTTGTGCATTCCTAAAATGCAAAAGGAGTGCTTTTATAGGATTTCAAGAATGGTGTCAGTTAAATAAAATGAAACTTGCTTGTAGCATTTTAATGTTTCCCCAAAGTGGTGTTTATCTTTAACTTTCACATCTAATGTAAACAGCAGAAGTCAAATGGTAATAAAGTTCCCTTTAACTGGGAGAGCTAGCAAACACTTCTCTGCTGCACAGTTTATTCACTGGAGCCCAGTGTTTTCTTGTTTTTTGTTTTTTTTTTTTTAATTTGGTGTCCTAGTTACTCTTCAGTCTTACTGCAAATTATAAAATGTATAAAATGCAATTTATAGTGTCTATAAATATAAAACAGCATGTAGTCAACCCTGAAGGAATTTGGAAAGCAACTCAGTAAATGGAAAATGCCAGTCTTTGAATTTAGACAACCTGACTTGGAATCTTAGCTTCTTAGTCTTTGTAACAACAGGAAAATCACATCACCTTCCTTAATCTCAGTTTTCTCACCTGGAAAATGGATTCAAAACAGGTCACACACTTCTTCCTTCAGAGTATGAGCTTCAAAGGACAGTGTACATACAAAAGTGTGTGAAAATACACCTAGGAAGCCACTCATTAGTATCACTGTCCCATTTTCAGGATATCCCTGTGTAATATTCCTCAGGACAACAAGGGGAGAGATGCTACTATTCCATGTTAAGACCACTATAAGCACCATAATCACCAGCTCAGGCAGTTTGCAGATGTGATTGCTAAGCTTCAATTCTGGGGAGAGAAGGAGGCTGTGGTACTTATTTCATCAACTAAAAACTTGTTCATAAGATATTAAATATCATAAATAAAAATGTGTGCAAAGAAATGTGAAGAAACATTTCTCTATCGAATTGCTAATGAATTTAATCTTTTATGCCCCTTACAACTTGCAAGACTTGCACAGAGCATGAAAGGAGATAGAAGTCTTCTAAAGAATATAAAAGCCAAATGAGGGCTAGAAGCAGCCAGCTGTCAGGTGGTCACTTATAAATGGAAAAAGAATGATCACTTATGCCTTCACAATTAAGTGAAATATAACACTTCCCTTCAAGTATTTTTTTAACATTTAATAAAGATGGATATATTCTCTTTGTAAAATAGCATGTTTAAACCTTTGAGTTAAGGACAAATTCTTTGAGGACCATCCTCAGCCTTGACCTTACCCCATCCTCCCCTAGAGACACCCACTATTAAATTCAGTGTACATTATTTTGAACCCTTTCTCTGAATTTACATGCATATATCACAAGCAACCATTCATGGTCATCACACTGATGTGGCTTTGTGAAGTTTTATAAAACTATAAATGAAGACTTCATTCTAAAATGCAAAGACTTCATTCTAAAGTGAGATTACACAGACTCAAAGTTCAGGCTTCTAGGTTAAAATACCTGGGCTTACTTCAGTAGAGGTGTAACCTTGGGAAATTACTTGGCTTCTCTTGTTCTCTGCGTCCTCATCTCTAAAAGGAGGACAGCAATACAACACAAGTTGCTATGACGATTAAATATGTTCACTTGTGTGAAGACACAGCGCAGTGCCTAGGGGATCATTAGCATGCCGTGCGTGTTGGCAGCTGATTCACCCTCGCCATTGGCCATGTGGGAATCTCAACCATGAACCCCTTTAAGATCTGAAATGTCTGTGGCTCTAGGATATCGGTGGGCTCAATGAATATGTTGCACACGCTTCTCAGCCACATTAATCTTTTCAGGAAATAGGCTTTTATCTCATTAAAATGATGAGTTTTCACATGGTTGTTGTGAAAAATAGCCCAGTATCTGAAACATATGAAATACTCAGTAAACATGGGCTTAAAAAGTGACATCAGTGGATACATGTAAAATTTCTTAAACTAAATTTGCGTGGGAAGCTATGGCCTTAAGACCCAAATATAAAGCAAATAATAATATTATTAATAATAAAAATGAACTTGAATGGCATGATAGAGTCAGCATAAGGAGGCCTAGAGCACAGACATTCCATGTGAAGTTTGAAAAAATGTGAATATTCCTAGGAGAAAATCACTGAGCACTTTGCCATGATCAACCTGGGACAGGAAACAACCAAAGGGACTGACGGGCAGCAGAGGACCAGGACGGTAGGCATGGGTTCAGAACAGAAGCACAGACCAGGCAGTAGACCATAGTGCAGGGCTTGGAGTCTATTACAAGCACAAGTCACTTTCACTGTAGTGTTTTCAACAAAGGAATTGCATAATATGTTTTACATTTTTTAAGAATGTACATGGAAAAAATAAAGATTATTTTAAAATACATGGGTTGCAGTGGTATAGAGGTGAGTGGGAGCTGGAAAACCAGGTGGAAGATCTTCACAGTTCCTCTGATGAGAGAAGTTGCTGCTTTACCTCAAGAGAGAAGTAATAAAGCTGGAGAGAGGTGGACATATTTCAAAGTTAGAGGTAACTTGCTCATAGGTTAGGCATAATCAGCAAAATGAATAAAGTGGATGAAAAAACTGGGGAGGGAGGGAATGGAGGAGCCATGTAACAATATGGGGAAGAGGGAAGGAAGAGCTGGATTTATAAAGCAGGACAGCATCACACTGAATCTTCCAACACATCCATCTTGAAAAACTGGGAAGAAGAGGCACAGGCAAGGAGTAGGGAGAATACTAGTGGATACCCTGTCTTGGAAGTTTTGGATTTAGAGTGTGGAAAAGCATGAAACCATGAGTTGAAAGTTCCAGTACATTCTACTAAGAATTCAGAGCCATGACCACAGATTTGGTGACCTGGAGGTCACTGGTGACAGATAAGTGGTTGTACACAGCAGAAAGCCTTACTGGAGTGAAGACAAAGAAATAAAAGGAGAGATAACAAGTAAGAGATACACTGAAGATGTTTTTGCTATAAAGGGAGTAAAGAAATAGATTGGCTCCCCTCAGAAGTCATGACTTGTTTAAGATGGAAAATTGTAGAACTTTTTTGTATGCTGATGACAATGGTCTTATAGAGAGAAAAGTAAAGGATGCAGGAGACAGCAGGAAAGAAGATAAATCAAAGCTCTGAGGAAGTGAGATAGATACAATCCTGAGCACAGGTAACAGTGCTGGCCCAGATGGAGCAGTTACACAGCACAGTGACAGAAGAATTCATCTGAGCATCCAAAGAGATAAGTTGGTAGGCTGTGTGGTGGGAAGGTGATGGTGGGCTTGCCTCACTGTTTCTGTTTTCAAATATTTACAGCCCAGTCAGCCAACTGTATATAAGACACATAAGAGGAATTATGCTCGTCTGCATAATTCTTCCCTAGTCAACTAGTTTTCAGCCAGAACTAGCAAAAGCCTTCATCAAAAGCAAAGGTAGGCCTGTTCATAGGTGATGATGCCAGCATACATCTTTGAAGACTGAGATACTTCATACCCCAAATCCCTAGGAAAATTGCTTTAGTGTCCTATTTTATCTAATTCCTCAAACTTCACATGTTCTGCTCCCCCATTCTATAATATTCTTCCCCACCTAGATTAGGATGTTCACACAGCACAGCCCTAATCTTAGGAAAAGTTTTCTTGGGGCCCCAAGTTGAATACTGGGGACATGCTTACTGATCATTGGCTGTCTTGTATTTTATGGTTCTTCGTGTGCCCAGATTCTAAGGCCTGCCTTGGAGCAGGACCTCTAAGAGTGCTCTCACACCAAAAAGGCCTCCTCAGTTGCAAATGCATCAGCTCAAGTAAAGAGTCTCTATTCCAAGGTGTAGTAGACCACTGGAAAATATATTTGTGCATAAGAAGGTTCGCTTTCCCAAACATCTCAGTATTTACCTAAAGATGAACAGCTGGGATTCTCTTATACCTACTCTAATAAGTTGCAAAATTCTATCTGATAAGTGCTCTTTAGAGAGCATATTCAATTTAGTTGCAAAGCAGAGGTTATATAATACATGGTCAAACTGACTGAAATACGAAGTCCCAATGCCAGGGTAGAAGATAGGAAATTTCACATGTCATCTATCCTGGAAGACTTTCTCACAGTGTGGCATCACCTGGATTCCTACAGAATAGTAGGAAGGCTGAGTTATTTTTTAACAGTCAAAAAAGAAAACCTTTTTGTATCTTTCTGTCCATCCAAGATGTATTAAAAATGCTTTTTCACAAAAACTAATTTTAATGACATATAGGGTAACTAATAAGCATTTTATTTTACATGTTTACACATGTGTAGTACCAGTAATGGTGTGCTCTTGTGAGTTTGCGTGTTTTAATTACTATTTTAAGTAAATGTCTTACCTTTGGTAAATATTTACTCTTTAAAATACAACTCGAAGACAAAACTGAAAGATTTGGCAGCATTGAAAGAAATTACTTTCTTCAACACATACACACTGAAAAAACATTGTGCTTGTGTTTAATCTTGATACAAAGATTATTTTGGTAGAAAGACCCATATTTTGGTAGAAAGACCCATATCATGTAATACCTACATCATTGGCTCTTAATGAGATGAGAACATTTTTAGGAGAGATTTTAATTTTTTCCCAATTAATTTCTAAAGTAGAAGTTATGCAGCCTACTAATTTCATTCCTCAGACCATCTCCCATCTCCAATAATCTTTCTACAAGCATATTTTTAAGTGAAAGAATAAAATTAAAGAAAATTCCAGAAAAACAATGAGATAGTTACATAGACATCTGAATGCAGGGCAATAAACTCCCACAGTCTCACTGCAGATCTGATGCCCAGGCCACCAGCAGCTGGAACATTCTTACTTAGAATAATGTTTATAAATGACTTTATCTAATTTCGTCATGCATTCACAGCAATCTGTTAGCTTTTAACCAGGTTAGATCGCTTCACTGCTGGAGAGGACCTTCAAATCACCAGAGAACCAAAAAACAGAGCAAACCAGAACAAAATCCTGCCTGCCTCTTTTCCCCCCGCTGCTGTTGAACATATTGTTGGTAGAAGAGACATGTGGAGAAGAATCTGCCTAGGCCCTGGGCAGCTTCTTCAGGAGCTCCATAAAGCATCTTGCAGGGAACATTTCAGCCACAGGGCTCTCTCACCAGCTCTGCCTTCCCTCAGTCTCCGCATCACTCTGTCATCAGTTCCCTGCCGATCATTCCGGAGAGCTCCTCAAAAGTGGGCATGTGATCTCCAGTGAAAGAATTTCCAGTATTAAACAAGGCAGCTGGGCTATCAATAGAATACTTCTGCTTTAAAAGCAGAACAATAAAGACGACAAAATTTCTTTTCCCCACCACTGACAAATTTCTTCTACTCTGGTTCCATATTTTTAAAATTTCATCCTTTCTTTGTGATTCAACATTTTCCTTCAGCAACAGTTTCCTTAACGCTTCCTCCTAGAAATGCACAACACAGACATTGTGGGAATGTTCCGTGAGAGTTGGGATGTGCCTACAATCTCTCATTCCCTCTCCAGCAAAACCTCTTATGCAGATAAAAAAAAAGAAGAAGGAACCAATCTTGGCTGCTATGATACTTGAGGAAGACACAAGCTGAGCATACAAAAAGCATTAGGAAGCAATTTAAAGATTTACTTGTCTGAAGAGTGGAAAGCATGGTTTGCATTTCATGAAACACAGGGACGTATTTCTTAAATATCCTCCCTGTCCATCTATTTTCTCCCAAATCCTCCCAGCAGCTGTTTGACAGTTTCTCACCCAGAAATTCACTTTTCCAGATCTGGTTTGTCTATCCTTCTTAATGGCATCCCTGCAGCTTGATTTGTCTGTACTGAGTCATGGACAGGCAGTTGGCTGGCCATCAAAGCAGTTGTCCCATGGAAAAGCAGAGGGGCAGGAGGTATGAATAATTATGCATTAGAAATGTTATCCGTGTTACAAGCACCTAAGAGACACCCAACTCGCTTGAACCTGTCCTAGCTTCTTTTAATTTATTTTCTCTCTTCTCTCTTTACCTCTGGAAGGTTCCTTACAAATCTTCAAGTGCAATTCCTCATTTTACTGGATAAGGACTTGAAGATGAAGGAGGCTGTGATGCCAGAGCTGTGAGCCGCTCATCTCTGGCTGAGAAGGGACTGGAGACTTGGCCTATGTCTCCTGATCCTGTCCACGTTTCCTTCCTGCTCCAGTAGACTCCACTGCCCTAAAGAAACAGATGTCAGCAAAGCAGGTTTATGTCAGGATGGAAGCATGGGATTCTGCCATTTATCCAGAAACTTCTACAACTAT
>RJWT010027536.1:0-15486 GCA_004365215.1 Cuniculus paca
AGTGAGAGAAACACCAGCTTCAGATCACATTCCTCACGGATATGATCACTACGTATGGCAAACCCATACAAATAAAAACCTTTAAAAAGAGAGATGGCCCAAGTGGATGCATAAGGGAAAGCCCAGTGTGGGGAGGCCATATTTGCACTGAGCTGTGACCTCGGGTCACTGTGGTGCTTTAAGAAGAGGGTTTGCTAAAGGCACTGGAACCAGCAGCAGGGGCTTTTGATTTTTCAATGGCAAACAGCGCAGAGGTCCCGGCCTCAGCAATCTGACGCAGAAGCAGAGCTTAGCCCACCAGAGAGCCAAGGGCGGAAGCCTCGAATGGAGAGGACGCACGAACGGGGGAGGTGTTGTCCTCGTGTGCTCTTTCCCTGACTTTTTATCTTTGTAAAATTACTGAACCTCTCTGAGCCTCAATTTAGTCTCCTGTAGACATGGAAAATCATAATAGCAAATTGGCAGGGTTTTGCATTTATAACAAGCAGCTTAGATCCTGGTACATGTTATTTTGAAATAAATATGGTTTTTTTGTTCTGTTTTGGTACCAGGAATCAAACTCAGGACCTCGAGCTTGCCAGGCAGGCAGTGTCGCTGAGCTACATCCCCAGCCCATAAATGTTACTTTTGAAAAAACAAGGATCACAGTGGGACAGAGAGGGAAGAAGGAGAGAACGAGGGAGGGAGGGCGGTCGCGCATTGCTGCAGTGCTCCGTCAGTCCCTGCGTGGAAATACACGCGGGCCCCTGTGCAAGCTCGCCCAGCCCAGCTGAGAGCCAGGCAGGCCAGGGCGAGCCACCCTCTCCCAGCCCCTCTGCCCAGTGGCCAGCAGCTCTCTGTGGGCTTCAGTCCTGGGGATTCCAACACAGCTTCGACCTGCTGGCCGGGGGCAGGTGCTCAGCCTGCAGGGTCCCAGCCACTCCTTTTGGGCCTCTCTGGATATGGATGGACAGGTCAGGGTGACCACCCCTGTCTTGCAGACCTTGGAGCTGTGCTGACCCCAACCCAAGCTCTTCCCCACTGCTGAGCTGGCAGCATCTGTCTGACCACAGCACAGAGCAGGGAACAGGGACGCGCCAGGTCTCAGCCGCCCTCCTGGGCTTGGTTTTGGAGGAGGAGATGGAGGAGATGCAGCTCTGGTCAGGCCTTGAGGCGGGGCGGCATGCACTTTGTCCCTTCTCCGTGCCACTGGCAGTGGGGTCCCAGCCCTGCTGGCCCCCAGCCGCCAGCAGAGCCAGACAGGAGGACCAGGTGGGGAGGATGAGCACTGGGCTACGGCCAGCAGTGGAGAGAGGCGGCAGCAAGGGCCCCTGTGGAGCCCACAGAGTGCCCCACATCGTGCCGCACCCCAAGGCCCTGCTGCCCTCTCTGCGCCCAGAGTCAGGGCCAAGGGCCCAGCTCAGGCTCACAGGGTGCAGTGTGGGGTCCATGCTCCCGAGCCCAGGCACAGAGACGCAGCTTGCCTTCGTGACAAAGGAGACCACAGGAGCTGGGCATGGTGGCTCACGCCTGTAATCCCAGCACTCGGGAGGCTGAGACAGGAGGATCGTTGTGAGTTCGAGACCAGCCTGGGCTACAAAGTGAGCTCAAGGCCAGCCTGAACTGCATAGTGAGTGTATTGGTTACTTTTTTCTCATTGCTGGGACAAAATACCTGATGCCCAAAGTGAAGGAAGGAGAGGTTTATTTAGCTTACAGTTTCTGGAGATTTCAGTCCATAATCAGTTGACTCCAAGGCAGGGTGGCATGGCACTGGGGCAACACTTCAAGGCAGCAGCCAGAGCAAAAGAGGGCAGCCGTTCATGGAGGCCACAAGCTGCAAGAACAAATCGCGCCAAAGAGGAAAACCCACCCCCATTCCAACCTTACATTGTATGTCGGCTCCACCCCTGGGTGGGTGCAGCACTCACACCACCAATCCCAGCGCTAGACGAGTCAACCACAAATGCTAGATTCAGTCGCTTCCATGACTACACAAGGCTTGTGGAGGGCCATCTATATACAAGCCGTAACAGTGAGACCCTGTCTCAAAAACACAAGGGCCGGGGATCTAGCCCATCAGCCTAAGTGCCTGCCTGGCAAGAGCAACGTCGTGAGTTCAATCCCCCATGCCACAAAAAAAAAAAGGAGACCACAGGGCCACACAGCAGAAAGGACATGGAGGCCAGTGCAGCCCCAGTCCCCACCACCAGGGCAGCCAGGGCTGGGAGCTCCTTGCCCTCCGGCAGAGGACAGCAGACAGCAGACAGAACACCGGCCCTTGCCCACCGCCATGTCCCCGATCCTAGCCACAGTCTCTGCCAGCCCTAGCCCCGCCCCACCCCACATCCTGTCCCAGTCCCTAGGCTGCCCAACTTGGGTCCACTGAGGCACCCATGCAGCAGCTGCCCCACTCAGCCCTGCATCCGCCTTGTACATGCAGGAGACGCACAGCAACAGCGGAAGACCGCAGCTCCATCCCTGCTCCATGAGGTCCAGCCCTGTCTCCGTCCCCATCCTGTCCCCATCCTGTCCCCGTCCCCTTCCTGTCCCTGTTCCATCCCTGTCCCCATCTGTGTCCCCATGCCTGTCCCAGTCCCCACCAGACCAACTCAAAGCCACCTCTCCAGGAAGCCTCTGCACCCACCCAGAAACGTCATTCCCTCTGAGCTGACCTGAGGACCCTTCCCATGTGCAACGGTCACATTGGCCCCATGTCCCCGAAACTGTCCCCTCCTCGAGACTGACAGACCTCCTCCCAGGCTGACTCCTGTGCCAGCTGACTGGAGGGCCGGCTGAGAATGAGCTCAGTTCTGATGAGTGGGACACCCCCCCGCACATCCAGGGTGCTGGCAGGGTCAGCACCGCCAGCCTGGCACCCCTGCAGCTGCTCCAGCCCCTGCCACATGCACCCCAGTTGTCTGCAGGGGGCCCAGCACCGACGCCCAGCGAGCGCTGTGCCACTCACTGTCACACTGACCTAGAATGCAGTGGCCGAGCCGTCTGGTGTTCAGCACACACATGTGGCAGAGCCCGATGGCACGCGGCATCCTGTGGACCAGGGAGGGGACGGGGGCGACTCACAGAAAGAAAGGTGACACACCCTCCTGGGGGGAGGGCCTCTCAGAAGGTGACAGGGCCCAAGGAAGTTCCCAAAGCTGGGACAAGGAACGGAGCCCAGCCCTCCACAGACCAGGTTCACTGAGCTTGGATCCGTCTGCCAGGAGCACAGGAAGGGTTTATGAAGCAGGAA
The DNA here is from genome assembly GCA_004365215.1 of Cuniculus paca. NCBI lineage: Eukaryota > Metazoa > Chordata > Mammalia > Rodentia > Cuniculidae > Cuniculus > Cuniculus paca. The sequence goes on from RJWT010027536.1 coordinate 3,232, forward strand.
GGGAAAGTTCCCACTCAAAGACATGGTGGGGGGAGAGACCCAAAGACGACAGACACAGAGCAAGGACGCGAGCGGGCTCTGCCTAGGCCCCACAGTTCAGAGGCGCTGGCCGTGGGAGGGCTGCAAAGGACCCATAGCTGGGTTCAGGAAGGACCCTGGGGTGCTGGGTCGTGGGTCCCCCGAGACAGCGGCCTCCTGTCCCGGTGGGGCACGTAGGACAGGACTTGAACCAGTGAGAAGGCCTTGGGCACTCAGCTGCTTCTCCCGGTCACAGCCCCTGCATCCTGAGTGGGGCCTCAGGCTCTGCCAAGGACAGACATCCCCACGCGGTCACCGCCCAAGCAGTGGCCGCGGGGCACAGCAACCGGACACACACGGCCCCTCCACGCGAGTGTCTCACTTGTTCTGCAGTAAAGACGATCGATTCTGGGAGCTCTGTTATGCATTCGTTTTTAAATGACTTATTTGCTTAATTGACAGAAAACGACCATATATATTTCCCAGGTACCATGCGCTCTGTGTGCCCGGGAGAAAGTCAGTCACGCTCCCTGACTGTCCCCCTTGCCCTCTGCGTCCTTTCCTTCCAGGCTCGGAATCCCACAGCTGGATCCCAGTGCCACGTGCCCTGCGCTTCATCAGATTCAGAACAAGGAACAAACAGCACAGTGAGGTAAAGACCAAGAAATCGAACTTTAAAAGTCGCTTCAGTCCTGCCCTCTGAGACTTGGAATCTTTATTTGACTTAAAATTTTTAGATAACAAAGGAGGATAAGGTGTCATGTTTCGGTTTGATAAGTGGACATTGTCGTTCCTGTTGGAAATGTCTTACTAAACTGTAGTATCTTCAAAGTTGAGATGTAGTCTTCTTCAGTGCTTAGAATCAAAAAATTTAATAATTGCTGAAATGCTTTTTGCAGATATTTTGGCTTCATGAAAATTTTTATTGGTTACTAATTATTTACATAAAATTTAGTACCCAGATCTAATCAGAACAAAGTGCTGTCCAGCAGCGTACAGACCCCTCGGGAAGTTTCCGCTGTGCTCCGCTGTTTGCTGTGGCGTTTTACCAGCCTGGCTTCATGCACTGCCTCCCAGGCACAGGACCAGCTGGGCAGGAATGTCAGGCACCAGAGGTCCCACTGGAGGTTGGGAGGGTGGGCACAACCCGGGGTGGACCCTGGAGGACCGAGGCTGCTTCCACCTCTCGGCGGAGCGAACGCTGGGCGGACGCTGCAGCTCAGGGCAAGCATCACTCGCCAAGTGGGCTTGAGCTGGGACCAAAGAAACAAGAAAAGAGAGGAAGAAATGCATCGTGTGCTGTGTGCGCGTGTGGACGGCATTTACTCCGAGGGCACTAAATACATAAATATGTATACCATGCATAAACGTGAGAATAAGATACATTAATCATAAAGGTAGGAAAACGGTGACAGACGCACCTCGGTAAGAAAAGCACGGATTCACCTGGGGAGCAAAAGCCAGGCGGTGCCCAGGAACAGTGCCCAGCTGGGGAGGTGGTAAGGGGGTGGCAGCCCCCAGGGGAGGCCACGGGACCCAGGTGGTCCTAACTCCCCTCCCTTGGCAAGGGCAGAGCTGGGCGCCCACCCCACCCAAGCACCAGGCAGGGCACGGGCTGTGGGGTCCTCACAGGACAGCAGGACCAGCTCAGGGAGAGGCAGGGCGATGACTCACCTGCGACAAAGAACCTGCAGCAGCAAAGCCAGGCCCTGGGAAAGGTCATCGGCGGGTCCTGCCCTCGTCACTGTCCCCCAGTCTCCAGGGCGGCTTCCCCCTGCACCCCAGGCCTCCGCCTGCTTGCCACCCCAGGAGCTGAGCCCCAGACCAAGGAGCTCTGCACCCTGCTGGGGAGGGGCCAGAGGGATGGCCCACCCTGCACCCCAGCCAGCTGACCACCCGAGGGAGCATGGGTCACAGCTGGTTCTGCCCTCACTGAACCCCTGGGCCCAGGAGCAGAGAGGCTGCCTGGGCGCAGCTGGGGACACAGTGTGGCCACAGGGTGCCACTCAGTGGCCTCGAGGACACTCAGCTGGGTGGGGTTCGGGGCTGAGGGACAAACAGAAGTAACCCACATCCCCGGCCACTGGACGCCATCCTCACCCCCACGCCTCTGCGGCTCTCAGAGCAGAGGCTCCCAGGGGAGAGTCCCTGCTGAGGGCGCAAATGGGAGTCCTTTGTGAGGCAGGACGACCAGAAACGGTGCAGATGTGGTCAGCAGGCACTGGAGCGAGGAGGGCACTGGACCCACGCACAGCTGCCTTCTGTGGCAAGGAAAGGTGCCACATTCAGAAGTGCTTCGGTTTTGTTTGTGGTACGGGGGCCTGAACCAGGGACTTTTAAAATGTTTTCCTTTTTTTTTTTTTTTTTTGGACAGGCTCTCACTAAGTCCCTAGGCTGCTCACACTGGGCATGAACCCGCAGTCCTCGCCCAGCCTCCCAGGTGCTGGGACAACAGGCCCCCGTGGCAGAGCTCAGGCTTCCGATGATGTCCGAGGAGGGACCCCGAGTGGCCGCGTGCCTTCTCCCGTCCTGCCCCGCGCCCTGTCACCGCCTAAGGACCACGAGGCCGGCGCAGATCCGCGGTGGGAAGTCCCTCCCTGTCCCCAGGCCAGTGTCCCGCGACGGCTGGTGCGGGGCCGGCCCGACCTCAGAGCAGCGAGGCCGGGGGACAGGAGCGGCACAGCGTGCACAGCAGCGGGCTGGGGGCTCGGCGAGGGAGGCCGGGGGACAGCGCGGCCGCGAGATCTCTGTCCACCCTGGAGCGCGCGCCGGGCAGTCGGGGCCTCGGGGGGCGCAGGCCCGGGCCACACCCTGCAGGGGTCCGCGCGGAGGCGACGCTGGCCGCGCTGCTGCCGCCAGGGGGCAGCGAGTGTCGCGCGGAGGGCGTGGCGGTCACCGGAGGAGCGGACGCGGCCTTGGTGCGCGGGCGGGGCGGGGCGGACGCCCGGCACGGGCTGTGTTCGGTGAGGCGGAGGGCGGAGGGCGGAGGGCAGGGGAGCGGCGCGGCGCGGCGCAGCAGACCGCGAGCAGGGCCGCATCCCCGCGTGGGCAGGGCACGGGCACGCGGCCCCCTGCAAGAGGGCGCCGTCGGGGGCTGCAGGAGGCAGCCGCGTGGTCCGGCTTTAGGCAGGGCTTCCTGCAGGCGGGGAGGCTCGCTGGGACCCGGCTGGGCCGAGGCTGTGAGGCGCGGCCACAGGCAACGGAGAGGGGCAACAGGTCGGGGCCGGACTCGGGAACAAACAACACAGAACAGCTCGTGAGGAGTAAACACCCACAGCACACGCAGCGCCTGCCAAGGGCGCCAGGCGTGGCCGTGGGAGGACAGGCTCAGGGCAGCCCTGGGTGGGCACAGCAGGGCCTGGGCCTCTGATGGGGGCTGGGCACACGTGCCTAAGTCAGGCCACCACGCATGACAGCCGGGCTTCATACGAGGTGGCCTCCGTGGCCCATGTCCTTCCCTGGACAGGAGCAAGGGCCCTGGGTCCCGGGATCCCGGCTACTGGGAGAGTGGCAGGTCCAGGGGGGTCCGGGCTCCTCTGAAAGCACCCAGGCAGACTGGGGCTCCCGTGAAGCAGCCCCCACAGCACTCAGTAGTCAATGCAATGAATTTTTACTTGGTAATGAATATTTACTTAGTCCGCAGAGCTGGTTCCCAGGTAAACAGTGCATCTCATAGGCAGAGCCTCCCCGGCCTCCCCCTCAGGCAATGCCTGGCAGATATAAGTGGCACCTCACTGCGCAAGGGACACATACATACTCTGTGAGACACCGGCCTGCAACACCAGCTCATCCTGCCCTGCCTTCCTCCATGAAGCTCAGTGCCACCATCGCCCTGCTCATGCTGGCATGCAGCTGCAGCTCTGGTGAGACCGGAGGCACCCCCAGCCCCTGCCCACAGCGTAGGGCCCCATGGGCAGAAAGGCCTAGCATGGACAGAGGAGACCCCACCCAGGTGAACACAGATCACACACATGCGAGCGTGGACATCGCACACACAGGAGCACGGAGACCGCACACACAGGAACACGGAGATTACACACAGGAGCACGGACATCGCACATAGCAGGAGGAAAGGAGTGGATCTGGGAGGAGGCCAGGAGGGAACCACAGCTCCCCAGCACCCTACCAGTGCTTCACTGCCTTCCAGTTAATTCCCATGTAAAGATTCATAAAAGCCCACGGATGTAGGTTTTATGGCCAAGCCGGGGTTCAGATATAACAACTGTTTTTGCAGAGCGCCTCCTCCGTAGTTTAGAGAATGGGCTCCTTTTGGAGTGAAATGTGCGTCGTCAGACTGGCGCTGTGTGGGGAGTGCGGCCTCTGCAGGATGTGGGGGGACACGTTCTGGTGGGTGGGGATGATCCCCAGTGCCGTGTCCTGAATGGTAATTAACACCAATAACAGTAGCACCGCCTCCTCCTGACCCCTCTCCGCGCTGTCCTTCCCGTTCTTGCAATGACCAGCAGGGCAGGGCCCTCGTTCTCAGCTCGCAGACGAGGACACAGAGCCCCAAAGTCAGCCACGCGTCAGCAGTGTACGCGGCCTGCAGGGAGACGGACCCAACGGCCCACGAGGACAGGGAGTGGAGTGCAGGCGTGGGAAGGCGGCTTCCCTGCGGTCCCCGGGCCGCGCAGTCGGGCGCCCCCAGCTGAAGGGAACGCAGTGAGGCAGGCGTCCAGGTCACCAGGCCCCGGTCAGACACTGCCGCACACAGTGGCCCCCAGGCAGCCCGTTCTCAGCAAGGTGTGTCCTGGCCGCCACCGGCCGTGGGTGAGCAGCAAGGCTCTGTAGGGAACCGAGGCTCTCAGAGGCCTCGGGTCAGCACTTGCAGCACCCCGGGTCCCCCTCCACACACCACTGCCCTTCCGGCAGCGGCCGTTGGCAGCTGGCCTACACCTATGGCCCTCTGCTTCCGCACCAGGCTCTGCGAAGACCTGCCCACCGTTCCACAGTGTCCTCCAGAACTTCCTGGTGGGCACACTGTCCAGCTACCAGGGATCGGTGCAGCCCTACCAGCCAGACCCGGACATGGAGGAAGCGGGCACCCGCATGAAGACCCTGGTGGACACCCTGCCTCAGAGCACCCGGGAGGCGGTGCTGAAGCTCTCGGTGAGCACGCGCGCGCATCTCCCACCCCCGCCAGGGCTCCCATCCCTGGCTCTTTGCTAACCCAGCCACTCGAGTCAAGGTTGACGGAAGTCCGGCAAGGAGGCACAGTTGTCTCTCAGGCTTCTCCCTGGACGCGATTTTGTTATTTCTGGAGTTTCTCAATACATAGCCCAGGCTTGGGCTCGAATTCCATCCTCCTGCCTCAGCCTCCTGAGTGCTGGGATTACAGGCGTGCACCACCAGGCCCGGCTCCCTGTCACCTTTTTAAAGAGCCCTCTGAGGAAACCACCCCAGCCCCTGCCTGCCTGCCCCCTGCGCTTGCCGTGCTTCAGTCTACGTCCCAGTCTCCACGCACCTTCACCTCCAGACCCTGAAACCCACTCACCGTTCTCTTGGGCATTTCTTTCTCTTTTAGGAAAAGATAGTAAAAACCAACGTGTGCGCTTAGAATTGAGCAACCAAAGCTGCTGGCCTCGAGGCTGAAGATGCCACCCACCCTGCCCCTGCCCCTGCCCCTGCCCCCTTGGCTTTGCAATAAATCTCGAGAATCGCACTCAGCCACTGGCCTCTTCCACTCACTTGCTGGGGTGGGGGCCGGGACCCCAGGGCCCTCAGACCCCTTCCTCCGCTCGGGTCCTCTCCCACCTCAGCAGCCCCTGTGGCTTGGTCACTGTCCCCTCTGCCCAGCCCTGGCCTCACAGCCAAGGCACCTCAGCCTTCCCTCTGCGGGGCTCGGAGTCTCCCACAGCCCATGGCCATCAGTGCCCCCCGCCTGTCCCCTGCCAGGGCTCCTAAGGCTCGCCACGTCCCAGGCCAGGCTGGGGTGTCTCTGCCACCACCACCCATCCGTCCTGTGGAGGAGGAGGCTGTTAGCGCTGCCCTAGCGCCCCCCCTGCGCCCAGGACCTGTGTCCGCCACGACACCCACAGTCCAACAGGTATCGGCAGCCTGTACTGAAGGGCCTCCGGGGCAACATGTGGGGGCCAAGGAGGCGGAGGAGCAGGCAGCATTAGCCACCAGGGGGCAGTGTCACCACACCGGCAGGATCTGGGCTCAGAGGGTGGAACCCAGGCTGCCAGGGGCCCGCGTGGTGAATTCAATTTTAAAGGCTGCAGGAAAACAAGGAGACACTCCCCAACCCAGGCTGGCCATAGCCCCGCCCAAGGGTCCCGGCGGCCGGCCCTGGGTTTACGGTGCAGAATCAGAACCTGACACCCGGGCACCTGCATGGGATCCTCGGGGCATCCTCGCAGCCATCCCACTCTGCAGGTGGCAGGTGCTGCCAGAGCCAGCAAAACAGGTGGCGTGGGTGGAAAGGGCGCCCAGAACACACACCCGCCTCGCCTGCACCTGAGCCAGGGCCGCTGTGCTGCAAGGACTGGGCTGTAAAAATTCCAGTCCAGGTCAGGGGCTAGGAGGCTCCCTGGGGCGCGGCGTTGGACCTCCCCACCCGCCGCTCCCCCGCTGCCCCTGCACATTCCTCGGTGCCCACCCAGCCCGCATTGTTCCAGGGGATAAAGATCAGGGCCAGGAAGGCTTAGAATTTTAATTGCCGGCCCCTGCTCGGGAAGTGTTTACCTTGGGCAAACACGTGGCAGGTAAGTGAGCTTGAAAGGAAGCGCCATTACCCTGCAGCAGGTCCCCGCCAGGCCGCGAGGACCCACAAGAATTCGAGCTATGTAATAACCCAGAACCCAGCTGCACGTTTTTTGGGTTTGCTTTTTTTTCAAAAAAGCAGGATGCAAAGACAAATGGCTGCAACCCCAGAGAGAGCAGGTTCCCGTCCATGAGTCGCGTGTGATGGAAGCAGGAGGTGAGGTGAGTGAGGAGCGCTGGGCCCTTCTCCAGAGCCCCTGCAATGCAGCCCAAAGTTTGTTTTTGCATTCTGCTTTTTTGCAGAAAAATTGCCTGCCACTCCGAGCCAGGGGCAGCTGAGCGAGCTCAGGCTTGGCCCCACTCTGCACGAACCTCGAGCTAAGATTGGCTTTTGCTTTTGAAGAATGAAGAACGGGGAAGGGGAGGAAAAGGCCACACTTGTATTACATAAATATCTATTCATGTAATTAGCCATTTTCTCTAGGAATATGCCAAACTGTAAAACACAGGAAGCCCTGTGACTGACTTGGAGCTTCCTGCATTTGAGGGGTACTGAGCACCAACTGCATGAAGAAAAGACTTAAAATGTATCCCAGCCAAGAAAACAGGGCCAAAAACCAGAAACGTGTGCTTAGTGCGCCATTCATTTTTAGATTCAGAACTTTGAGTATGAGAGAGAGAAAGGCCACATTTCTCAATGACTTTAAGAAAATTTAATCTGGATGAAAAATATTTGGAAAATATCTGTTATCCCCACAACTTGGAAACCAAAGGAATCGTATCCTTGACTGCAGCTGAGGGGGAAGGGAACCATCAAAGCCGCTGCCACCTCGAATCCTCGAATCCCAGCCCGGCCCTTCTGTGTCAGTCTCGGCCTGCATGCCCTGATCAGCAGGGCGGCCAGGAGGCTCCCCAGGCAGAAAATCTGCCAGTGACTCACCAGGTCGGAACAGGAAGCCAAGCCAGCCCTAATCAACCTCATCAAGATGGCGTGGATAAAACCGCCTCAGAGCCCTGCCAACCACAATGTCTGCGAGCTCCCAGGACGCTTGGGCAGTAACTCAGCACAGGGTGACTGCCAGCTGACGGCTGCAGATGGACGATAAAGGGACCCTCGCTGATGACAGGCCGCACGAACGATGCCTACAGAGACGTGTAATTAGGGTAGGGTGAGTGTGAGTCATCAGCAGTGTGCCACCCAACACATTTCCATGATGAACTAAAATTACCAATCTACAGGTCATACAAACGAAACCTGAAAATAGGCTCAGCTAAGCAAGCACGGTTGCCAGCTTCGGAATTGATAGGCCAGGGGCTGGGAGCTCGGACCTGGTGCTCCTTGGTGTGCTCGGACCCCTGCCTACCCCAAAACTCTGCTCAGCACACCAAGTGCCTGGGGTTTGCACCCTCAGCGCAGTCAGCCCTGTAACCGCACGCACTTCCTGTGAGGCTCTCCAGCTGTCCCCAGCAGGTCCTCTGTCAGCCCCAGCGCAAGAGGACACTCAGGGCTCTCCAGGAGACTCAGGGTGCAGGGTCTCCTGGGATCCAGCCCCTTTTTCCTGCCCTGTACAAGACTTCGCCGCCCAGGGCCTGGCTTATTTGCAGATCACCTCCAGACTAACTTCACAAGGCAGCCATAACAGATTGCCACAAACTTAATGGCTGTAAAAAAAAAAAAAAGTTTGTTTATCTTGCCGTTCTGGACCTCACTGGCCAGAGCCAGGGAGCCACCGACCAAGGCCCTGAATGGCTGGGTCTCCACTCACTTGTCTCCGGGCCCACCCTGGCTCCTGGATCCTCAGCTGGTGCACCTTCTGGTCTTCAGCTCAGCCCCACGGCGTCCTCTAGCCCTGCCCTGGCTCCCCTCTGCCTCCTCAGGCACTGCCAGGCCCAGCTAACCCAGAATGAGGTCTGTTCCCCTTGCTCAGGGCCTGTGTCCACTCCGCACCCATCCCTCTGAGGTGGGACCCACATGTTCCAGGTGCTGGAGACTAGCCTGGGGCCACCTTGACCCGACCTCCAGATGAGCTCCAGGGTCTTGGCTGAGTCCCTTCCTAAATGCTCGTCCTGCGTTGCCCGAATCACACATGGCCTTGAGCTTTGCTCCAGTCTCTGCGCCTGCTTCCTGTGCGGCCTCAGCCACTGCTGTCCAGCAAAGCTGGCCCCAGATGCGCTTCGGGGCAGACTGGCCATGAGCCCGCCTGAGTCAGGCAGGCAGCCTGGCTGTGTTCGCTGCCCACAGGGCTCTGAGCAACCAGACCCAACCCTCACCACAGGGTTGCACTCTGACAACGTGTGGAACCAAATGGCTCCCCTTTTTTATTTATGTATTTATTTTTCTTTTTTGAGACAAGGCCTCCCTAAGTGGCCCAGGCTGGCCTTGAACTCAGGGCGCTCCTCCTGCCTCAGCCCCTCCAAGGGCTGGGATGACAGGCATGCACCACCATACCCAGCCTATACAGTTTATTCTTTATTACAGTTTCACCCTTAACTGGGGCATCCGGAGGTGTGCTGGCCACCCAGGCCCCCTCCCAATGGCTCCAGGGCGCCCCCGTCCTGGGGTCCCTTCCCCCTGTCTGCCTCTGTTGCCCTCTCCAGGACAAGAACCCCGTGCCTGTTATCTCGATGCACATCGAGTACAGAATTTAGAAAATCCAGGTGAGCCAAAGGAAAGGAAACCACTGGAATGCACATCTGCACTAGGGGCGTGTTCCTGTGACCAGGACCCTGCACCTGAGGCTTAGAGGAGGCCGAGTCCCTAACCAGGGCAGGACCCTGCTTGCCGGCAGGACCAGGGCGGTGCTCTCGAGGTCCCGGAGAGAAGACCCACCCGTGAGCCCCCAGCCGCCAGCCGCCGGGACAGGAAGTCACGCCCAAACTCCAGGCCGTCTGGCCACTTTCTGTTCTTGGGCGAAGATGAAATCAACTCACGCCAGATTCTTCCCAAACCACAGATCCACCTGAAATGTGCTCGTTTCACGCTTGATCATTTCAGGGCCTGATGATTGCACAGCTGTAGCCATGCTGGTGGATGTTAGCTGTCAACCGGCTGACCCCCAAATCATCTCAAGTTACCACCACGGAACAAGAATTTGAGAGCATGGAACACTTGGAAAAGCCGTGCGCCAAAAGAAGTGTGTTGGCGGCCAGGCTGGGGTTCTCCTGTGCCTCAGCCCACCGAGGGTGTGCACCGCGCGGGACCCTGAAGGAGGGGAGTGAGGAGACAGCCGGCCGCCTGTGGCTGCCACCTGGGCTCTGAGGAGCAGGGAGGGGACAGCACCAGCCAGCTAGGGCTGCACACAGCAGCAAGTGGGCGGGGGTCTGCACGCCGGCCGCCTGAGCCCACGCCCGCTCCTCGTGGGGGACCTGCGAGCCCCACCTCGGCCCACCCGCGCTGCAGGCTGTGACCCCGCCCCTGGGCAGCCGCTGGGGGGCAGGAGTTGGCTTCCTTGGCACAGCAGCGGTCATTTCCCATCTTTAGAACAATGCGCTGAGGAACAGTCGCAAAACAACTTTCAGGGCGGTTTTCTTCCTGGCCACTGGGACAGGCCTGCAAAACAACAGCACAGGGTTTGTATTCAAAACTTGTTTGCACATCCCATAAACCCAGGAGCCAGGACAAAGTCCCTTGCCTGGGGAAGCCAGGCCGCAGCTGATCCCTTGGGGCGTGGACCCGGCTCCCGGGGAAGGAAGCTCCTGAGGAGCCTCAGCCGCCCCTGACGGGGACAGGGCGTCCTGAGGAACCCCGATGACACAGCAGCAGGCAAGGCTGCCCAGGCCTCCCGTGGCCACGAGGCCAGCCCTCTGCACCCCTCTGTGCCCCGCTGCGCCTGGGGCGCTGCATCTCCCCAGACTGGTTCTCTTCCTTGCCCTGTTTCCAGGGACCGAGTCGCAGCCTCATGACGCTAAGGCCCTGGGCCTCCCCTGGTGCCCACCCCTCGCACCCTCGCACCTTCTCCAGCACAGTAGCCCCCGAGCCCCGCCTTGGCCCTCGGCACTCTCCCTGTGCCCCTCCTCCCCTCAGGGCTCCAGGGGGCCGCAGACCCACCCGTGACCCGGTCCACGCAACCTCCCGCCTCACTGGCCCCGGCTCTGCCTGGCCCTCAGCAGGCAACCGCTGAACAGAACCTCACGTCCAGCGCATGTGGTGTCACCCGGTCCAGAGGGTGCTGGGGTCCAAGGGAGCGGTGTCTGCACAGGTGACTGGGATGTAGTGCTGCCCTGGAGGAGTTTCATTCTCTGGGACACGCGCTTGGTCCCCTCTGCTCTAAAGGGCAGCCAGGAGGAGAGGCCTGCCGTGCCCGGCCCGGTCCCCTCGCACCCATCATGGTGATGCAGTGCCGGGCCTTGAATCCCCAGAGCTGTGCGCGGAACAAAACCCTTTCTGTTATAAAGTACTCAGCCACAAGCAATTTGTTAGAGTGACAGATAGGTCAGCCCCAAGGAGAAAGGGTGCTGGCCACGCCTCGGGGGGGCCTGGGAGGGAGGAACTGGGCAGCCGGCAGGAGCGCACGGCCGCTGCCCAGAGCGCACACAAGGACGCTGCACACAGGTTGGGAAGCGAAGACCTCAGCACACTGCCCAGGCGCCTCCCAGGTTGAGGAGCAGAGCTGGGCTCACACCTGCCCCAGCCTCTGCACTCCTCCAAGGGGGCCTAACCGCCTGGTCATGGGGACTCAGGATGGGCAGGGCCCGGGGCTCTGACCCTGTACCGCAAGCTCAAGGGGTGGACCCCCCAGTCCACACCAGCATCTTTCAAGGGGGTGGGGCCAGTGGGTTCCTGGGATTTCAGGGCCATGAAGGGCAGCGTCTTCGGCCTCTGGGGCTCAGGGAAGCAAAGCAGGAAACATCAGTGCTGCCCCAGGAGCCACGCTCACAGTCCCTAACTACACAGACATGGTGGCTCCAAGTCCCTGTCCCGCTCCCACCGTGAGACTAACACAAACTGTCCAACCTCTTTGAGCCTCGTGCCCTTTCTAAAGTGAGAGAAGCCTGGCGTGGTGGCACACGCCTGTAATCCCAGCACTCAGGAGAATCTCTGAGAGTTTGAGGCCAGCCTAGGCTACACAGTGAGTTCAAGGCCAGCCTGAACTACAGAGCAAGACCCTGTCTCAAAAACACCAAAAATAAATCAATACATAAAGTGAAATATCTGGTTGATGGGTGGTCTGGGAAGACTGAGTGAAATGAGCTATAAAAAGCAAGCTGGAGCCAGGCGTGGTGGCTCATGCCTGTAATCCCAGCACTCGGGAGGCTGAGACAGGAGGATCGTTGCAAGTTTGAGACCAGCCTGGGCTACAAAGTGAGCTCAAGGCCAACCTGAATGGCATAGTGAGACCGTGTCTCAAAAACAGGGCTGGGGATCTAGCTCAGTGGCCTAAGCACCTGCCTGGCAAGCACAAGGTCATGAGTTCAATCCCTGGTGCTGCCAAAAAAAAAAGAAAGCTGGTACATATTAAGTGTTCAATAAACGAGCATCACTTCCCATAGACATATCTGGCAGACGTCTAACATCCATTCAGTAACAGCATG
>RJWT010027537.1:0-15496 GCA_004365215.1 Cuniculus paca
TTTAATAAAAGATTAAAGCACAGAAAGCAAAAATTACATTTACAGACATCAACCATTCTGATAAAATTTAGTTTCTATTTTCTAAATTCAGCTGTAAAAAGGCCCTCTTTTGGATCCATACAATTTCTAACAGACAGTTTGTGTGAATTTTTATTATTATACCTTATTTTTTTCAGAAATTTCCTTGTCTTCATATAGACTTGATCTTGTCTAGCAGAGGGTAGCTATACTGGCCTGTCTAAATGAAGGATGTATTCTTAGGGTAGACCAAAGTCAACATGGTTATCATGAGCCGTGGGTACCTTTTCATAGAGGAAATGTGAAACTTCTGCCTCCTACTGTTTAACTAGATGACACAAGAAATTGATTTAACATGAACTAAAAATAAAAAGACTAAGTATCTTTTTTAACTGAAGATTCATATATCATTAGATTGTGACGTATTTGAAAGCCCAACTTTCAATAAAAGAAAAATAATAGTAAAACCTTGATTCTGAATTAGCTTTAGGTATCAGCATGACTGGTAAGTTTTATAAAGATTTGTAATGAAATGTGAGATGCTTAGAGAAAATATTAAATTGACCTTAAGACTGAATAACATAGGATCAAATCTGCATATTCTTCCAGGCTGTCATCTTTCACTTTACAGTGCAGAAAAACTTATAGTAATATATTTGCATCTATGGTGCACAAGAAGGGTAACTTTTACCCCTGGGAGTGCAGCTCAGTGGTAGAGAGCTTGCCTAGCATGTGTTTGGGGCCCTGGGTTCAATTTTCAGCACCACAAAAAAGAAAAGAAAACTTTAAGAGATGAATCAAATTAACCTCTAAAGGCTACTGAATAATCATGTGTACTGGCTAGTGACAGTGACAACATAGATTTGATACCTCATTCATAACAGGGTTGCCTGACACGGTCATACAGCATTTAAACACTAAGAACCCCCTACTCTGTGGAGCTTTCATTAGCTGTGAGTAGACATCTTTTTCTCCATTACAAACTTAGGTATAGGACTGTGTCTTTCCTTTTTTTTTTTTTTTTTTTTTTTTTTTGCACTAAAGGGAAGAAACACCAAAACATGAGGGGAGAAGGTCTATGTGGGTTTAGGTGATTCTCTACTTCATCCTCAAACTTCAGGGTAGAGATCTGCACAGTCTGGAAATAAGGCTAGAGAGGCTCAGTGACTTATCCCGGGCAGTACAGTAAGTGAAGACTAGGATGGATTTGAACCTAGGCCTGAGATCCTAGCTGCTGGGAGGGGCACAATAGGCAGAAGCAGATGCAGCAGTTGGTGGGGCTCTCTTACTCAGGGGGGCTTCTCTGAAGCTCTTCTTCCTCTTGCTGTTCTTACCTGTCTTACAGTAAAGAAATATGGTAAAGAAATTGAGTTGCAAATTTAAGATCCACACTAAACCTATTTTTTTTTATGGACTGGTAATGATTTTCTGTCTGAGATTAAAGACATGTTATGTATTTGGCAACATGTCTGTATGGAGTGGGAATCCACCTGTTCATCTTATGTGTGTTACTGTTTTCCAATAGACTTTGTTGATATTTGAAATTGGGAAACTTTAATTCTGACTTCAATTTTGGTCTACTTTAAAGAATCTAAGCTTACGCTTTATGGGAGAAAGTAAATACATGCTACTATATGACCACACCGATGTGTTCAATTGTACATGAACATTCTAATTAAAGAGAGCTCTGGTAAAGGAAGACTATCATCTCATGTGGTCCCCTAGTAAGCTGTTAACTGCTTAGCCTCCTTCATGTCTATTCTGGAATCTTTATTTTCTTTACCATAAAATGGATGTTAGGCAATTAGTTCCTATAAAGAAGCATTGTGTGTGGAATACATGTAAGCTTTGGAGTTGAGCATGCCTGGCTACAAATCCGCTCTCTGTCACTTTGGAAAGCTACTTTAATATTTCTGTGAAATGGAATTATAGCTTACATTACTGTGAGAATAAGGTAGTTCATGTGTTGTTCTTGGCAAAGTGAAGGCTTTTGATAAATGCCATTAGCACATTATTAGAAGATAGAAGCAGAATAAATGAGAGGTTAAAATCACCTGACTTGACCTGAACTTCTGAGGTTCAAATATGAGCTCTATCATTAATTAGCTGGATAACTTGAGAGGTTTACCTAAATTTCCTGTGCTTTGGTTTTCTCATCTATAAAATGGGAACAATAACAGGATCTTCCCTGTAGTGCTGTTGGAAGGAATAGGCGACTTAGTGGATGTAAAGCATTTAGAAATGTGCCTGGAACCCAGAAAGCACTCTCTTGACTCTTCCTTCTTTATGAAATTTCAGTCTTTTCAACATTGTCTGTTCTTAGAGTGAAGAGCCTGCTGATTCAAAATACACCCAAGGACAGACATTTACAATTCTTTGCTATCTTTGTTTTAATCCAGTGCCTAGTAAATCACTGATATTAAGCACATCAGTTTAGCAATTTCTTGTGGAGTCTGTACTCACTGTTGGCAAATGAGGTTACTACATATCAATGGTGGGGCAAAAGCAAATTTGTACAACTACCTCTAGATGACATTTGCATATCCATCAACATTTTATATATACATCTATCTTAACCTATCAATTTTATTTCTAAGAATTTTCTACAGGTTTGCTCAAAAACTTGAGGAAAGATATCATAAAGTTATTATCTGTAGTATTGTTAATGATATTAAAATATGTAAATAATTAAATACTCATCCAGGGAAACATATTTAAATAATTCACAGCATATTCATGTAATGGAATATGGCATAACAGAGCTTAAAACCATTAGATCCATATATATAGATATGAAAAACTATGCAAACATACTTTTAGAAAAAAAAAATGTTTTTCAGAGCAGTAAAAATAGATATGCATTTATATATATTTGCTTATATAATCATAGAAAATTTAAAATGTGAGAAATTGCCAGTAGTTTTTGCCAGTGGGAAGTAGAAATGTGTGTAGAGTATTTTTGCTTTTCATTTGATAGATACTGTTTGAATTTTTAGACATAGGTCTGTATTGATTTTACAATTTATGAAAAGGCAATTTTTAAAATGGTGAAGAAAACCCCCCCCCCTTTTTTTTTCTTTTTTTTTCTTTGCGGCACCGGGGATTGAACTCAGGACCTTGAGCTTGCCGGGCAAGCGCTTAGACCGCTGAGCTAGATCCCCAGCCCTGTTTTTGAGACAGGATCTCACTATGCTGTTCACGCTGGCCTTGAGCTCACTTTGTAGCCTAGGCTGGTCTCGAACTCACAACGATCCGCCTGTCTCAGCCTCCCAAGTGCTGGGATTACAGGCGTGAGCCACCACGCCCGGCGAAAACCCCTTTTTTTTCCCCCTTAACCCCAAGATAATGATTTTTAAAGGACTAGTCCTCATTCTTCTAATGCTTGGCATAATATTTTCGAATAATTGAGCCAACTATCATTTTAAATTAAAACAGAATGTGTATCAACTCACTGCCAAAACCCTAATTCGTTCCCAGGGAGCAGAAACCAAAATGACTAAAGGAGATTTTCTAACATCAAGTCACAGGAGAGTTTTAGGTTCTATGACAAAAGTTTCTGTTGTTCAAAAGTTCATATACTTAGGAAACATTAAATCAAAAGCGTTAGGTGGGAGAAGGGAACAGTTAGTCCCCGGATTTTCCTCAGAACTTAATGCTAACCTAGGGAAACATTACACATGGGCCTTTTTTGCATTAAGGTTTTTCTGTATTTCTAGAACCCTTCACTTAGTCTTTTGCAAAATGCTATATAAAAGTTACATTGCTTTTGGGTTTTGAGGGCAGAAGTAATTTTCATGCAGAGATAATCAGGTTTCCTTGCCCTTTGTACTTTTAAAAGGCTTACATACATTGTCTCATTTGATACAAATGAGGCATTTAGGACAAGTATCATAAAGCTCATTTTCTACTCTGGGTTCTGAGGTTTACAAAGGTTAAGTGACAAGCAAGTCAGTGTGGTGCTGAGCACATAGGGCTCTTGGTTATGTCTTGGCTGTCCTGGTCACTACAGCCAAGGGCATGTTGGTGTAGCACAATCACTAATACAGTTGTGAAGTGGTATAGTGTTGTCTTGGAATCACTTTTACTCTGGTCCAGGAACATCCAATAAGAGCCAATTTAACTTTCTCCTCAAATGAATTATAAACATTCTGTTCAAATTGTTAAAAGAGCTCATGTAAAATCCAGGTAAATCTAGTTTCCCCTTTGACTTTACCCCTTACTGTCTGTATAATCTGGGGCAGTCTGTTTCCTTATCTATAAAATGGACAATGATAACTTTAACCTTCCAGGGTTGTTCTTGAGAGTTTAAATGACATAATGTATGACAAGCACTTGACAGAGTGTACAGTCCACACCACAGAGTCAATAAAAAGTGGTGACAATAATAATTACTAATAACATCATTAATAAATACAGTCTAGTTCAGTCTTCACTTTGAGGTGACAGCCAGAGCTTTATCCCATAGTGGGCACCAAACAGCTTCTTTGCTACTGAAGAAAATTTACTTGAACCATAAAGAACCAACTAAGCATGAGCAGAAAAGTTGCCTGAAATTTCCCCCAGCCTCAGTGGAGAGAAACGGGCATCCCTGACTAAAGAGGCCTCTACAGCTTGAATAAGAATCCACCAGTTTATCTGTTAATGGGTGAATACTAAGATGAGATAGATAGCAGAAAATCATGTGAGGCCTTTAACCAAGGATCACTTTCCTGAGAGGACAACTGTAAGATTTTTTTATCCTCACAGTTTTCTTCAATTTCTCAAACGTCATCTTCTTAAATCAGATTTTGGGAGACATCTGAGAAGCCACAGCCCAGAATCTATAAAACAGTAAAGGGATCTGTTATGTAGCTTAAAAGTACTTTGCTCATTTTTTGAGTTTTAAAAAATTGTTTTTCTTTACTACATAATTATTCATACTTATACAGAATGAAAGAAGAAAAAAATCCTTAGAAACAGTGCTCATATTTATTTAGGTCTATAGTTATTAAACTTTTAAAAATAAATGCATTTATTTTAATAAAAACCATAAAAGTGTATGTATACACTTTATCACCCCTCAGAGTGAAACAATATATCATGTACGTAGTTTCACATCAATAAATACTTTTCTATAATTTCATTTCCAGTGGTCATATAGTATTCCAATTGATAGACATTTCGAAACTTAACTAAATCTTCTAAACTTGAATGCTTAGATTGTTTTCTTTCTGTGAACTTTTTTTTTTTTTAAATCATGGTACACATTCGTTTTTCTTTAAATTCTTAGAATACAGCTTATCAAAGTGTAAATGCATTTCTAAGATTTTTGGTATGAAATTGTCCAGTTAAAGTTTACCACTTTGATCTTTATTATTAATTTGAACATGAAATTATTTGAGTGACTATTTAGGTAAATACAATTTTTATTTATTTATTGTAAAAGTTGAATACCCCATAATAGCCTGTGTTGCTATGTCAAGAATAAAAAATGACCCTTGTTAATGCCAGCTCCTGTTTTTGCTTTTATACGGCAAAGATAGTACAGTTTGAAGATAGTGTGTTAGCAGTTATATTCAGGAAATTGTAATGATTATCAGAATGTAATTAGCTTTTGGTGGAATGTCACCAAAAGTGTGGAAATAATTTGGAGGAAAAGTTACTACAAGGAAACTACCCCGGAGCCCATTAATTCTACCCACACACCCTTTTAAAGATGTGAGAATAAAACAATCGAGGGCATATAAACCTTTCCACTGTGGTTATTGTCACATCAATTTTGTTCAGGGTTGGAAGTAACCCTGCTTGAGCCTTTCTGCACCACACTAGGCTTCACGGGAGAAATGTTAAGATTGGAACCTTTTCAGCAGAAATTACTCTTGATGACACCAGCCCTTCTGTCAGAGTAATTTCTGTTGGAAAGAAAGCATCTGAGTTAATGGTCCAATAAACTGAGTTAGTGTTTCATCTTGGCAAAGGATTAATTAGGGGAAAAGAAACTAACATTTATTCTGTTTCCTATTTGACAGGCCTTTTACTATTACATTGCTGTGTTTAATACTGTCTATCAACCTACAGTGTAGGTATTATTGTGGGGATTTTATAATGAAAGAGTTGAGTTCAGACAAATAGAGCATCATTTCCTAGGGCCACAAAAATTATTAGACTCCCCAAAATAAAAGACCTCATTGAAAACTGGGCAACTTCAATGAATAGAAACTTTTCAGAAGTACACATGACCAATAAACACATGAAGAAATGTTCAACATCAGTGGCCATTAAAGAAATGCAAATTAAAACTACATTGAGACATCATCTTATCCCAGAAAGAATGGCCATCTTCAAAAAATCAAATAATAACAAATGCTGCTGTGGATTTGGAGCTCTTGTACACTGTTGGTACAAATAAGGACTTGGAAAGATTTTCAATATTATTAGCCATTGCGAAAATGCAAAATAAAAGACCAATGAGATACCACACACAAATCAGAATGGCTAAAGTAAAAATTAGCAATAAAACCAAATGCTGGGGCCAGGGGTTCAGCTCAGCAGCACAAGTGCCTGCTTAGCAAGTGCAAGGTTGTGCATTCGATCCCTGGTACGAAGAAGAAGAAGAAGAAGAAGAAGAAGAAGAAGAAGAAGAAGAAGAAGGAAGAAGGAAGAAGGAAGAAGGAAGAAGGAAGAAGGAAGAAGGAAGAAGGAAGAAGGAAGAAGGAAGAAGGAAGAAGGAAGAAGGAAGAAGGAAGAAGGAAGAAGGAAGAAGGAAGAAGGAAGAAGGAAGAAGAAGAAAAACAAATGCTGGTGAAGATGATAGAAACTGGGCTACTCATACATTTCTGGTGAGAATATAGTAAGTTATAGCTACTCTGGAGTAAAATATGACAATTTAAAAAAATGAAATGTGTGTTTATCATTCAACCCAGTAATTTCTCTGTTGGATATTTATGCCATTAAAAATGAAAACTTTGGGGCTGGGGTTGTGGCTCAGTGGTAGAACTCTTGCCTGCATGCACAAGGCCCTGGATTCAACCCCCAACACCACACAAAACAAAGCAAAACAAAACAACAAAATGAACTCTGTTCACACAAACAACTGAATACAATCATTTATAGTAGCTTTCTCCATAATAGACAAACACTGGAAACAATCCAAATATATTTCAGTGTGTGACTTCTTAATCAAACTATGGTACATTGTGTCATGGAATATTACTCTGTAGCAAAACTATTGAGAAATACAGCTTGGGCGATGTGTAGGAAATAATGCTGAGTGAGGAAAAGCCAGTATCAAAAGTTTACTTATTGCATGATTCCATTCATAAAACATCTTGAAATAACAAAACGAGAGAGATGGAGAATAGATGAGTGGTTTCTAGGAGTTAGGGAGGGAAGGAAGGGGAAGGATGACTATAACAGGGTGTGTGGGTGAGTCTTGTGATAGAACTGTTTTATAGTTGTGACTGTGAGGGTGATTCATGATTTGCAAGAACCTGTGCAAATGCTAAAACTATATGGAACTAAATGCACACAGTGTTTGTAAGACTGGTTAAATCTAATTTCAGTCAGTAGATTGTGTCAATGTCAATTTTCTCACTATAATATTGTCCTATTAGTTATGCAAGAAATCATTAGGAAAAATTAGGTGAAGAGTATCCAAGATCCCTCTGTATTATTTCTTGCAACTGTATGTGAATCTACAATTACCTAAAGGTAAAAGAATGTGAGGGAGAGAACAGGTATCCCAGAGAAGATGAATTCAGTTTGGAAATGTTGCATTTGAGAAGCTGGTAAATCTAGTAGCAGGTTTTGTAGGACAGTTCCAGAAAGTAAGAATAATTGTTGGGAGAGGAATGTTAGTAAATCCGAGGATTAAGGTAGTTTTTGGTGAGATTGCTCAGAATGATAATAAAGGCATACTAAAAATAAAAGTTCAAATAATTGCTCTATCATTAAATGCCAGATATTGTGCAATCTCTTTAGACATACTCAGTCTCCACAACAATTCCAAGATGTAGCTATTATTGTTACGTCCATTTTACAGATGAAAAATGGATCTCTAGAAAGGTGAAGTAAATTTGCCATACAGTAATGAGGGACTAGACTGCATTACTCCAAATGTTGCCTTGCCTCTAGAACTGGAGCCTAGGGAAAAAGTAAATTTCATGTTTTAGCAGAAAAAAGGAAGCTCTTGCATATGACAGAGGAGGAAACCCCATGTACAAACCATTTATGTATTTTAAACTTACCACGGATTTGATCTAATGCAGTTCCTCAGTTTTCAGGTGCATCGTACTAGGGAAATGCATAGATTCTCTATGCACAATGCTGTTGAATGTGTGAGTGGCTTCTTACAAGCGCATGGTTCAGAGAGTTAGTTGGTGGGTTGGGCCGGCCTGGTGTCCAGTCATGGAGTCAGTGGACAAGTAAGGAAAGTGAAACTTATTTGGAGCTTAAAAGTGAGAATAGTGAAATGGGTGTGTCATGTTTTTGGAAAGGGAAGGAGGGGAATGAACAGATAAAGTAAAAGCTAAATGTGAGGGAGTCTTGGTACAAATAGGCAAAGAGAGATGATTCTGGAGCTGAAACCAGGGCTGTGGAGGGCCTGCAGCCATCCCATCCCCAAGACCCCCTCCCTGAAGGGTAGAGCTGGGGCTCATAACCCATTTGTCTGCCAATCTTGGAATTCTCAGCTTTTCTTTTCACTACATTGGTCAAGTGGAAGAATTGATCAAATTGATTGGTGTCTGGGTTTATGGGGACATAATCATCAGTTTCAGGAGCAAGAAATAAAAAGTGTATTTTTTTCTTAAGTGCTCTGTTTTCCCCTGCTAATTAGTATCATAATTCCTGCAAATTCCTGTAAATGTAGCTTAAAACTAACCTATTAGGTGTTATGGAAAAATATCAATTGAAGAACTCTCAAAATTGTATTAATAATCAATATTAACATGAAGAAATCCTAACTGGAATGTTTCTTAGGGTATTTCTAAGTACTTCAAGCATTGTCATCTTTGTAATTTGTTAGTTTGTCAATTTTTGATCAATTATATTGACTAGTAAAAATACTCCTGGAATAGATGGGTGATTACAGGTATAGAACAGGTAAAATGAATGAGCATCTTTGTTGGGCTTGTTGTAACAAAATATCACAGACTGGTTCGCTTATACACCAAAAGTGTATTTTTTTTTGAGAGAGAGGGTCTTGCTAGACACTCCAAGCTGGATGTGAACTCACTATGTAGCAAGGCTGGCTCTGGTGAAAGCCTTCTTTCAGGTGTGTGACTGTAGACTTCTCCCTGTATCCTCACATGGCAGAAAGTCTGGGGTGCCTTTGGAAAATCACTAATCTCATTAACGAGGGCTCCACCTTTAATACAGTCATCTCCGAAATGCCATTCCTCTTAATACCAGCATGTTAGGAATTAGGATTTCAACGTTTGAATATAGGATGAGAGGGGACACATACATTCATATCAGTCAGTGAGTCTGTAGTGCCACAAATCAAGTTGGTACTCAAAACCTAAAAGGATCATTCAAAATACACACACACACACACACACACACACACACACACGGCAGTTTGAGTTTGGGACTCTGTGAACATAAAAAATGACACTCATTAACTCATTAAAAATATTAAAAGTTCAGGAGTTCATAGTGACACTGAAAAGAAAAAGAAAAGGGGAAAGAGGAATAACAAAATTTGAGTTAATAAATTTAGAAAGAATAACTGAATCAGACAGTCACTATTTTGAAATTGCTAACAGTGTAGCAAAGATAATCAACAGGTGCTAAAATCATATCAGCAATTCAGAACATCCTTATAGTCTCAAAAGCATCAACCCTTCGATGACTTAAACTTTTACAAAATTAAAATATTTCTTCATATGGAAAGCTCTGAAGAGCACCTTACTCAATTCAGCATCACCAAGAATGGTATAACCTGACATTATCTGCTTCCTTATGTGTTCCAGTAAGAAGAGTACATTATCTACATAATGCTCTTTATAGAAATGTTAAGTCATGATATAGTCAACCATCGGACAAATTCAGAATGTTGGGCATTTTATAGGACCAGTGGCTTGTATTTTTATGAAAGTCGATGGCATGAAAAGAATCAAATAAAAGACGGTAGCCCTGTTCGAGCTGTAGGAGAAGAGCACAATGTCCAAATGGACTCTGTGGGCAGACCTGGGCTGGATCCTGGATTCTCTTCTCTACTCCCTCCCAACCCCACGGCAAACATGATAAGAGACTTTCAGCTAATGAGAAATTTACATATAGACTGGTGTAAGATAACATTATTGAATTAATTTCTTTTTTTAGCTAGGTTAATTGCAATTTCATGAGAATGCCCTATTCTTGACGGTTTATGCTGCAGTATTTCAGGGTCAAGCGCCATGACCTCTGTAACATACTTTCAAATAACCAAATTTTAGGTAGGCTTATGAGATGTTAAAATTAGTTTAAATATCTATAGATTGCTTGTTTGCACTTTTACAAAATTTCTCAAAGACAGTTCATTTAAAATTCATTTTTCTCCCATGTTAACCTGCTTTTTGGTTCCTTTTCAGCTTCATACCTTCCCAGCAATGATAAAGAAAATTCCTGGATTTGTATTAATCTCCTGTGTCCTTCAAAATCCTTGATTCATAAAAGACTGTGTGATCCTTACCATTTTATTAGATCTTACAATCATTTTGCAAGGGACATTCAGGTCTTTTTCTTGTTCCTATCTGGCCTTTATTTGAAAATGAATCTAGCTCATTAGTTTCTTAGTGACTAATCATTTAGAAAAAAAGTCAGGGAGTTTAATATTACCACTTCCGGTTCCCCTTGCTAATTCTTTGATAATAGATAATATATGTAAAGATTTCATGGTTTTTTGACCAATATCTGCCACTCCCATGTTCCATAAAATGCCTGATCTTTGAATGGCAGGCAGAGTCAGCTGTATTGTGTCCTCCCCCCCGAACTGACCTTAACCATCATCTAGGGAGCTAGCAGGACAGAGGCAACTCTTCTTTTCCTCGTGGACATACAGACTGGAGGGGAACCTGGGGTGCAGCCTAAAGTGGGTAAGTGACAGGAACAGAGCTTCAGCCTCCTGGCTCTGTTTGGAGCATTATCCCCTTTACATTGCTTCCCTTTGGCAGTGTCCAAGAGCTATGCTCTTCCCCATTCTAGTGGTGACAATCCATTATTCAGAGATTGATTGAGAAAGTGCTGTGTGTCCACCCTAGGACAGATACCAAAGACTAGTATGCAAGTGTTTATTATAAGGCAAAAGAATGGGACATTAGATATTTTAGAAACTAGACATTATTTTAGATATTAGTTGTTATAGAAAAGAGGATGAATGAATTTCTCAGAGGCACATTTGTGGTCTTCAGTAGCTTAGTTATTACTTAGAATTTCCTAGATAGAACCTGCCATTTCTGTTTGCTTTGGAAATTTTAGTAAGCACTAGTCTGTGCTGATTCCTTTGATTTTGAAACCAAGCATAAGCCTGGAGAAGTGATGCAAGGACAGGTATAAGATGTCACTTTGCACTATCTCCCCCCCTTTTCTATTGTCTTGCTTTGCATATCTACAAAATGAAAAGGACCCGATGTTTCATCTCTGGATGCATTCATTGAGGGTAACAGAGTGACAAGGAATCCTTGTGAATACCCTAGAATCCATAGAAAAGAAAGATGAGATTAAAACTGCTAAAGATATTTGATCTTTATCATATCTTAACTTCATGGAATTGTATTTTAGGAAATAGAATTTTACTTTAGCTAGGTCAAATCATAAAGGCATTTTTATTATCCACTGTTGGTTAATTTAATTCAATTTTCATCATAACCAAGTTAATACTTAACTAGATCCAGCAGTTTCAATACTGAAGTTATTCTACATTACTTGTTAATAACCACCACCCGCTGATAACAATCTTCACTTACACTCTACCAGAATGTTCTCTAGAACTGGCTCCCCATACCCATTTCACATATCCAGCAACCAAGGGATTAATGCTTGACATAGCAAGGAAACTGTTACATATTTTATACATCTCCCTTTCCTTAGTTATTATTACAGTTCTTAACCTCTTGCTAATCAGTTACACAATTTTTCCAAAAAACTAAAATAACCTTATACCTTAGAACCTGACACACTGACATTTAACACTACATTTCAAAATTATGACATCAAGTGAAAACTCATAATCCTGATGTTTTTCTATTCAAAATAATAAAGGTATGTGTAGATAGTGTTCTTATTCTTGAATCCCTTGGAAAGTGCTTCCTTTTGGAGTGTATGGGCCATCAATCTGGAGGAAACCTTCACCGAAATCGAGCACAGCTAACTGTGGTTGGCATACTAGGGGTGCTCCATGCATGTTGCTAGTTCGTGCTTTGGGGAGCAAGCTTGCTTCACAGGGAGGAGAGAGCTGTTCAGTGAGTTTGGCTGTCATCCAGTGTGTTTCATCATAATGGCAGTTTCTCTGGCCTTTGATTTCACTTTACTCCACATATGCCAACAGAACTCCCTTGGTGACCTTGCAGGAGCTGGCTTTAACTCTCCCTGTTATGCCCTTTCTTGTCCTATGGACTCAAGCCCCTTGACTCTTTTCAGATTTTCATTTTCCTTGCCTTCAGGTTTTGCCACATACGTTCCAAATCTTTCTGGGATCAACATTTGCTTAATGTTAAGACTTTTTGTCCCTATTTTATGTTCAATTAAATATAGTTTTTCTTAAGTGTAGGAAAAGCTAAACTCACTGGATTATTTTATATTTGAAGTGATAATATTTCTATGCAAGTCTCCATGAGAGCATGCTTCTGTGTACAGTTTCATTTATCCACTATTTACACATAGCAGCTGCACATTTTTAGCTACTGAGGAGTTTGATTGCCTTTCAGATTCAGAGAAAAGTAATCACAGCTGGTGTGGAATGTGTAGAATGACTATCTACGTATTTTTGCTTGCTGTTTTGCTATAATGAATGTCATACTAGTAGCCATCAAAAGCATGTTCACCTGAAATTGTTCCTTTACAAATAAGAACATGACTTTGAATGCTATACATCAGTTGCCAAGCTAGTAGGATAATCCACTTTTCGTTTTAAAGTCTACACTATAATTGTGAAACAGAAATCTCCCTCTCATTTCTTTTCAAGAGTCACTGGATAAAGATTCTCTTGTCATAATCCTATTAAATGTATTCACTTTTGCAGTGCACCTTGATAATAGTATTTATATTTCTAAGCACCTGGGGGGGGAAGACTGATAAAAGACAAATCCATTCAAAATTTCAGGAAAAAATAGTTTCATGAATTGAGCAGGTATGGTAAAAGCTTATAAATGAATAACTACTAATATCTATAGCAGGAAAGAACAGCTGATAATCCATGAATTAGGGTTCTTTTTAAACTCTGATTGGAAAACATAGTGATTTTCTTACTAAAATGTCCCACATTGATTATGAGTCCAAATGGGCAAATGTTGCATAAACTGAATTTCCTGAGCCTTGAAATAACTACCAGTACTCACCTGTGGTGTTTCTAATACATTATCCTTTATAGACACTAATGGCTTTGAAGTTGTACCACTATTTAAAAAAACAAGTAATTGACTTTGACAGGTGATGTGCAAGTGCAGCCATAATTACTAAATTGACTCTGCTGAGCACATTATCTGGTTCTTTCAGTTGGTATAGATGTTGTACTTTCTGCTCTTCATTTTTCACTTTGTGACGGAGCACTTAAAATTCTCGATGACTTCTGACATCTTTGCCTTAGGTGAGGTCTCTCTGTCTCTGTTTCTCTGTCTTGGTTTCTGTTTCCCTCTCTCTCTCCCTCTCTCCCTCTCTCTCCCACCCTCCCTCTCTCTGTTTTTCCTCTTTCTTCAGAACCAATGATATAATCTGTCCATATTGATCTAACTTCATTTATCTAACAGCTGCACAAAATGAGTTTGCATTTCCACAGGCTTTTCTTTATGTTTTACAGTTCCAAAACAAAGTGCATTTTCTTTTCTTTTTCTTTTGTACCAGAGATCAAACTCATGACCTCATGCTTGCCATGCAGGTGCTTAGGCCACTGAGCTAAATCCCCAGCCCGCAAAGTGAATTTTCAAACATCTCTAGATCTGACACTATCTGGAAGCACTAGGTTTTTCATTTATTTTTATTCCGGAGGACAGGCTATTGTTTATCTCAAGCGTGTCTGTGGTTCATGACATTGAGAAAATATCTACTTTATTTCACAAAAATTCTGAAAGTTACTTGCAAATTAGTGTAGACTTAATTTTTGATAATATTAAATGTCTTTTTATTACAAATATATACATGATAATAGTATGCTGGAAAGAAATCGATGCACTACCCATTTTATGTTTTGCAAACTAAAAGAATTACCTCTTTTATAGGTAAATTGACATACTTTCCCCTTTGGACATTGTCATATGATTTGATAGACAATTATTAACTTCCTGGGATGTGTCGTACTCTACTCTTGAAATAGTGACTATTAAACACAAAATGGAGCTGCAATAGCTCATGGCTTCATTTAAGGGTGTTCAAGGATCTACCTTCTCCTTACCTAAGGAGCAAACGTGGATTGTAGGATAAAAAAATTTAAAGCTCTTCATTTTGATGTTTTTTTTTTTTTTTTTTTTTTTTTTTTGCGGCACCGGGGATTGAACTCACGACCTTGCGCTTGCCAGGCAGGCGCTTAGGCCGCTGAGCTAGATCCCCGGCCCTAAGCTCTTCATTTTGAAACAAAATGTTTATAAAATAAGTTTTGTATTTTATTCCAAGCTGAATCTGAAGCCCCAAAATGCAGATATTTCTCATAAAAATTTTCCGAGAATTGTCCGGTGCTGACATTTAATCACCTGCTTGTCTGTGGTGTTTGATTTCTAAGTTGTTGGTTTGCTGAGGTGGAAGAAATGTTCATTCCTCTTTATGCTAGCAAGTGTACTTTAAGTTCCTCATGGCTGCTATGACATAAATCTGTAGTAGATACTTTTTTTTTTTTTGAAGATTGATGTTGGGGAACTTTAGCACATTGGTTTTGAAGTAGAAATTCTGCATGGATTTAACTTAGCTTATATTCAAATTACATGCACCTATGAAGGTTCCTTTCTCTGTTTCATTTCGAAGTCTCATTTCATGAGGCCAAGGATGTCTCCATCTCATCTTTGCTTCTCAGCCCCACAGGCTTTGACAGGACTGGTTGAGTGGGAGGTGATGGTTCAGAAATATGAAAAGCAAATGTGGGTTGAGACTTCAGGATAGTGTCAAGCTCAGGACCATTTTCTCCTCCCCAAACATGCCATAAGTGTTCCTGTTTGAGTTCCTGGTTTTTGTCTTTGGCCTTCTTCCATTCCACCCATTGTGTTGCACTGTTCCTTTGGTCCTGGATTCTGAAATGAGCTAACTCACTCCTCAGCTCATTGGACACTTTGATCAGCAGTCAAAGGTCTGTCTCTTATTTTATGAATTTATTTTC
>RJWT010027538.1:0-15472 GCA_004365215.1 Cuniculus paca
TATTTGCAAGTTTTGTGCCAAGATTTATTAAGTCTTACTTATTAATGATAAATACAGCATAATATTCTTAATATTACAATTATCATTGTTGGTGTGATATTGATATATTGATAAAATTAACATGGTATAATATTATTAGTTCATATTAATCATTGTAAACTTTGTATAGACTACCAACTGTTAGATAACATAATATAATATTCACACTGTGTACTTTAAGCACAGGTACAACCTTAGGATAAACTCAGTCACTATTTTTGTCACACTTGTCTAGTTTCCCCTTCTTAAGGTATAGTGGTTTCTATTTTTTCTTCAGGATTACTGGTATATTGATTTGAGTACAGATAAATCTCAATAATATTTATTTGTTGAAGGCATGAGTGAAAGAAGCTAAAAATGAATCAATAAATAAGTGTCTTCTGAAGGGTTATATGACATTATTGACAGAATGCATGCAAATGAAAACTAAAGAACCATAAGTAAAAATACACAATCAAAGTGTTACCACATATGTTAATATCATTTTGCTGCAAAAATGATCAGGATAGTTATTCAGAAATTTGAAGCTAAGATTACTGAAAGAGATAAGATGCAAACAACAGATTGAGCTTAGTTTATAAACAGGATGTTCATGGGTAAAACCTGGAATGGGAAAACATTTTAAAAGGAAGAAGTTGACTGAATAAAGAATGGAGGTGCAAAGGTGATATTTATGGAAGACATGATAGCACTCAGAAGCAACAAGTTGTATAATTTCTTTATCTACTTCATTTTTAACTTTCGTTAACTTTTTTTACAAAAGTAAAGAATTTAATGAAAAGCATTCTTCAACCCCTACAATATATCTTCTTTACTACACTTCAAACAAGTCCACTCTCTTCCTTTTATAATTATTCACATTAATATCTTTTACACATTCTTAGTATACATTTTTCAAAAATGTGAGCATAATTTTTTGCTTTAAATATAAATGATTGCTTATTTTCCATAAGCCTCATTCTGTTCTCTCAACACCATTTTCCAAGATATGCTCAGGTTGCTGAAAAGACCTCTAGGTTCTTGCTCTTTATTGAGGTTAGTGCACCATTTTTATACCCCTAACCCTAGTCAGTCCTACCCAGAAACCCAAGAAAGAATCCTTGTACTTATTTGTGCTTTTCCCTTGTTCTCTGGCTGCTTCCTCCTGTAATGGCAGGAAGCCAGGGGGATTTCTGTGAACTGATTCTGCTTCACAGCATTCATATGCTGAAATTTAATCTGTAATGTTATGGTATTTAGAGGTGGGATATTTAGGAGGGAATTATATTACAAAATGAGTGCACCCATGTATATGATAAATGTCCTTATAAAAGAGGGTGAAGGAGCTATCTTAGCCTATTTCCCTTCTGCTCCTTTGATTCTGTGAAGACACAATGTTTACCTTCTTCAGAGGGGTTAGAAACAAGGCATCATCTTGAAAATAAAGAGCACCTCATTAGCAGACATTGAATCTGGACACTAAATCTTACATTTTCTAGAGCCTCCAGAACTATGAGAAACATATTTCTACTTAAAATTACTACATTTCTGATATTTTGTTATAGCAGCAGGAATGGACTAAGACACAGGCCAAATGGACTTGCTCACTAAGAACACTTAAAAGTATCTTCTATACTTCCTTCTAGACCATATTTTAGTTCCCAAAGACCCCAAAACTTTCCATTCAAATATTCACAGATCACTTGTCTTTCATAATTGTAGTTGTTTAATCCTCCAACATATAGACACATTAAGATAGTATATTCATTTATAGATATAATTATATTAAATGAAATTATAATTCAGTATCTTTAGGAAATTGCTTCCTGGATACTTTGCACAGACCAACATTCAGAAAGCACAAGTCATTGATATGAAGTAGCATAATTACTTATGTGTAACTTAGGCATATCTCTGGTATAATAATTAAGTCATATCTCTGGTATAATAATTAAGTCATATCTAGCTTACTTCTAACACCAGAGACAATGTAAATGTCATGTAAAGAGCTGTTATAGTGTTGCTTAGGGAACAATATAAGCAAAAGAAAAGTCCTGTATTGTTATGGTTTGTATATAGGTGGCCCCCAAAAGCCTCATGCAGTCACGGAAGCAGCTGAATCTAGCATTTGTGATTGATTCATTGCCTAGTGCTGGGTTTAGTGCTGGGATTAGCGCTGGGATTATCAGTGTGAGTGCTGCAGGCATCCATGGGTGGAGCCTGCAAACTACATAAGGGAGGGAAGAAGACATGCTTTGGGTCTCTTTTGCTGCTCCGTTTTGCTCTTGTTGCTTGTAACAGCTGCCCCCTCAGCCACATCACCCTTCTTTGGAAGTCTCTGCACATGAACAAAATGCAGACAAACTTTCTGCCAAGCCATAGCACACATCATTTGGAGTCCGACAACCAATGAATGTATATAATCAAAACAGACACAATTTTCTTTCTGAATATTTTGGTACTCAATTGGTTGAATTCTTTTTTACAAAAGTCAAAGGGATGGAATAACAATTATAATATTTGTATATATTACAGTAGTATTATAAAATCATACTGAACTATATTTATAATTTAAGTCATGGTACTTTTTATATTCATATGTGTGTTTATCATTCTCTAATTGAAACAAAATATTCTGGGAATGATGTAAATATCAAAAAGGGAAAAAAGATATGAGCTGTACATGTTGGAGTACAAAGCACAATTGGATGGATGTCAAATGAAGGGTCTGGAAGCAGAGCCAGCCCATCTGCTGATGCCGTATCTCTGTGCACCAGGGGGAGTCTAAGTCTAAACTGATCCCTGATCCTTAATGTGGACTTTGGTGCAAGAGTATAAATTGAGCCTTACATACTACAGTTGCAAATATTTAAAGATTATAAATCAAGGTAATAAATCAATATCTTCTCTCTATTGTGACATAGTACTTTGTAAAACCTTGAAGACCATGCTTACCTGTTTGAGTAAAGAAAAAATTTAAGTTATAAAACAGAGTGTTTTTAATTCAATTTTTTTCTTATAGCTTTACAGATGAGTAGATTTATCTATCTGGTAGCTGAGAATAGGTTATTATAACATGCATTATAAAAGTCTACTTTAGCCTTTTCTTCTCAGTAGCTAACTCTCTACTGCTGAGGCTGATATTTTGGAATTTGGGCTATTGTTACTTGCACCATCATGAAAAAACTACAACTGCTTTTGTGTGTCCTGGTGGGTCCTGCTCTTCACACCCACTGCTCTTCACACCCACTGCTCTCAGAGCTGTAGGGAACAGATGCTCAGTGTCACTGAAGGATGATGATGATTTTGGCTATGAAAATTTTAACTTAATCATGTATTTCAACTGATGAGACAACTGGATTTTTTGAGGATCATATCCACATATGAAAAGTTTTCTTTGCTGTCCATGGTTATATTAACAATGCAAACTCATGGGCATGTTTCCCTTTTAACATTCTCTTCTCGGTCACATAATCACCATAATCAGGCACACAGTGATAATGACAGTGCTTAGCCTTTGCATTAGCCTTTCAGTTCAAAACCCACAGGAGATATTGATTAATTAATCTCTCACTATCTTTCTTATTTGACAGCTTTATATATACACCAAAAAGTAGTCATGCCTATTTCCTTCTTGTTTGACAGTCTTCTCTATACCAAAGTGGTATTGGCAGAAAGAATAGATATAAGGTATTTGAATATAAAACAAATGAGGAAATTCATTTATTTCTGTTCAGAATTTACCATCGCAATTTTTTCTCTCTGTAGAATCATGCAGCTGTCTTAGTCACATACTCATCTCTGAGATACAATACTTGACACCCAATATTTAAAGAAAGAGGGGTTTATTTTTAGCACACATTCTGGAAGTTTCAGTGCTTGCATGGTTCATGCACTGAACCAGGAAGACCAGAAAGTGAGGAAAAGGGCCAGAGAATGAAATATACCATTCCAGGTGAAGACTGCAGTCATGACTCTTCTGACTAGAGCACATCTCTTAACAGCAAGTCATCAACAGTGTCCCCATAACTGAGTCACCTTCCAAAAGCCCCATCTATAAACCCAGATGTGCTTGGGGGACATGTGGACATAACACTTAAGGAAAATATAGCATCTTTCTATGCAAAAGAGTGCACACTGAAGCTAGAAATCTATTTGATGGGAAAAAAATGAAGATTTATTTATGACAGATGTGATAGTTCTGGTCAGGGTCAATCTTAGAATATCTGGACTCATGTCTATCTGTTTAATTTCCCCTTAGTTTCCAGAGGAGCATTATCCATGCAGCATTTTCCCCAGTCAAGTTCTTTCTTCTGGCAAGTATTTTCTGCTCAGGGTTTTGACTGGGTACCCTTGTGTAATTTTCTCATTTAATGGGCGGGGCTGAACCAAGAGACAGTTATTTTTTTTCTCTCAAAATAAAGTCCTTGTCTACAGTGAGGGAATCTTGGCTTTCTGAATCACACTTGCATATCTTCTGCCCTGAGCATGTTTGTCTGTTTGTGTACTGGTTGGTTGGTTTTGTTTTGTTTTGTTACTTTTTCTATTAAATATCATGAAACATAGAGAATGTTATCCATAAGCAAACTAAATTTTCAGTTCATCATTTAATAATGGTCACATGCAGTTTAGGAAGAACAGTTAGCTAAAATCAGTTAGTACCTGGAAAGATGTTCTCAAAAAAGTGTGAAAAAAAATCTAATGTCGAAAATAATTTTTCATGTCTTTATTTTTATAGAAACTCACATGAGTATAGTCTTGAGTTGCATCAATTTACTTACAAAAGTCTCCAGTTTATCCTTCTTTATGGCTGAGTAGTACTCCACTATGCAATAAAGCCACATCTAGGCCATACTCGTAAATGAAATAAATCAGATCCACATGTGTAAACCTTATATTGTCTCACTAGAGTGAGAAACTGAACTAGTAAATAAGATCCAAAATGTACAATAGATATTGTGAATTGGGAAGAAATTGTTCAAAAGAAAACATGAACTGTGATGAGGGAAAAGGGAAAAGAAGAAAGGGAAAAGCAAAAAAGTATATTTATATGCAAGGTAGTTAAAATAGTTATACAGCTATATACAGTTTCTCTTGAAACTGTTCATTGAAATGAAAATTTTGTGCTAATATTGTTGGGACCTGATTTCATGCCTACATCTTGTACTCTGAATAACTACTACAAAGTCAACGATATGCTATGTATTAATTATTGTAACTCTCCTACTAACCTGTTTTGAAACTGTTTTCTATTTTTATTTTTTTCTCTTTAAAATAAAAGTAAATAAATAAGTAAATAAAGAGAAACTCACAGTAGCACTATAATAGCAAAATAGAGCAAACTCTCCAGAAGAATAAAGCCAAGAAGCTAAGAACTTAACTAAACTTGTAAACTAGATATATTGAATGTAAAAAATATTTGGTGTTTAGCAAATAGCATACACTTGTTTTGCTTCTTAATGTAGATGTTATTATAATAAAAAAGCAAAATGACAATCTACACATATCATTTATGGCTGGGCTCAAATATGAACCTATGCCATGTGAAAATTTTCCATTATTGATTTTTTATATAGTAATTACTGCTACATTAGACTGTCAAAGTGTAAAGCCCAATACCCATATTTAGATATATTTTGGGCATGTAATCAGAAATCTGTAATTGCAGAGGAAAATGGGATAATATGGGAGTGCAATGTGATATTGACACACTGTTACTTGGAAGAAATACTTTCCTACAAAGCTCTGCATTGAAGGCAGAGGGAGAGGGATCTTTGCATCAAAAATTTAAGAATTTGAATTATAACACTGCTAAAATTTAAAAGAGATCTCGAGGAAGGCAGGAAAATCATCCTTACTGAATAACCATTGAACAAAGCTTGGTAGAAATGAGGTTTGGTGTAAGAAGGCTGCGTGTTCTACACACATACTTTAGTAAATAATTAAAGAAAACAGTCACACACATACAAATGGAGAGATAATCTGTTGATTCCCTCTGTTAACTTACTGGGTCTCAGAATGGTCTGACGTGAGTGCCCCTCCCATCCTAATTGGTACTTGCAATTCTGAACACCTAAATTGAAAGTATTCAGAGATGGGTGTGAGGAGATGGTTAGCATGAGATAAGATCCCTCACTGAAGAAGTTAGGGCTTCTATTTAAAAAGCTTCAGAGCAATAATTCATACGTGCTCTGCCATGTGGGATTATGAGGAGAATGTGGCTGACTGTCCTTGAATCACCATGGACACTGAATCTGATGATGTTTTAATTATGGACTTAGTACAACTTTAATAACTGTGAGAAATAAATTGCTGCTTTTATGAAATCATTATTTTTTGGTAGGACTTTTTTGTGGTAGAGCCTTAATGGAGTAAGACAAAAATTTTGCCTAAAGATAGCATGAGCAAATATGACAAATGTAGACTTACACCTACACATATTAGCACACATGTGTATAATACACTCACACACACACAATATGTAGTAGTAGTATACTTCTCATAGTACATTAGTATTCTGTTTACCATGATGGTAAAATTTATTACTAAACTTTAAACAGTACTAACAGAATGATTAGTAATGACACTTGAGAACTATCAATATGTATCTCTTCTATATCTGAAACATGTATATATTTTATGTCATGTCTATTATACATATGAACAAATTGATTATTTGGTCAATGGGTCAATAGCAATATTTTTACATTAATGCAGTGTACCATGAATACTATATTATATGTACTCACTTGGGTCCAGTTGTTATTACTTATCCTAGAAAACACACATTTCCATAATTCAACACAAAATAAAGCCATCAAGGAGCTAACTCTTAAATATGCTTGTTGCTAAAATTTTATCTAAATTCATAGAACTGGTGGCTCTAATAAAGTGCTGACAAGAACTTCTGAATATTCAATAATTCTCCTATGTACACCAACACCTGAATAGCAAGTTATTTTTAAGGAGGCATCTATCCTTTTTAGACATATATAGTTCATCACTTTTCATATGTAAACATCAAATTTTACTTAAAAGGAATAAATGTACTATGGAAAATGAATATTATATTAGTGATAAAATTAGCTTTATTAAGCACCATTTCTGTAGCTAATATATTTCAATAGCATTTATTTGTTTTTACATAATATTATGAACAATAACTTATGCTTTTTGGATGTCTTGAAGTGAAATACAAATTTAAAAAGCTTATCTTTGGAGGTACTATGCTGACTTGTAATTCTCACAGAGATTCTCTTCCATATGTTTACTTTCTTCATCTGTGAAAAATGTCATATGGTAATATTCCTCAGGAAAATAAAAAATTGTATGTTTGAAGTTGTTAGTTTTAAAAGAGAAATAATTAAAGTAGCAAAAGAAAACTTGATTACACAAAGATCTCAGTATTCCTGCATTACTTGTCATATATATATTTCTCACATTTAAAAATTATGTATAAAAGTTAAGCTTGGCAGGTAATAATTAGAAAAGAATTCTCCAGATAATTTCTGCACTTCTATGTGAAAATAATGTTCCATGAAATACAAAAAAGATACAAAATTCTAGAGAACTACTGATAAATTATACGGTAGTGAGAAGACTTGAAAATTTAATGATAGTATTAGAAATGTTAACGGTGCATTGAGGCAGTGCACGCATTCCATATGTTGAACACAAATCATCTTGTACTTAAATCACTTTATAATAGCTCCCAAAGGACTGTCTTTTGCTTATTAAATACCTTATATTCCAACTTGGATTATATCAATTAATGCTTATTAAATATGAACTAAGTAGTTTCATCTAGCACCTTTGTTATCAAGATACTTATCCAGTTTTTTTTGGTTTTTAGTTTGAAAGAGTCCTGATAAGTAACCCAAGGTAGCTTTGAACTTGTGATCCTCTTTCCTCAGCTGCCTAGATTTAATATTATTTTGCACAATATTTATATTATCTTTACAACAACACAACAAACAAAAAGTGACAAAAATTCATTTGTATATTTGAAAATAAAAATTCCTTCTAATAAGCAGAATCTTGAATTCTGTCTCTCAGTGGATGATAAGCTAGGTTATGAATATCACAAAGGAAAATTGTTTCAATGTTATCTTTCAAATAAATATTAATGGAAGAGGATAAAATTCAACATAAGCAAGAAAACAGCTATGTATATAATAAACATAATAATATATACATAGCAAGGTAAGTTGATCATTTGTTTCATGTATTAATTTTATGAAAATGCAAACTTGCATATAAAGTTTACCTATGAGGAATCCTAGCAAACAATCAAAGGTAGAAGATAAAGATACAGAAAAATTATTTGGAAGGAAAAAGAAGAAAAATGGTCCCCACTTGGGAGGGGTTCCAAGAGGATTTCCATGAGGCCCCTTGGTCCAGGACTTTCTATGGAAAAACAGAGAATTGCTCAGATGTTTAGCGGCCTCCTATCACAGGCGACTCCGTAGGTTTAAAATGATCAATTCAAGCATAGGTTCTCTAAATCAGTTACTCACCATGCAGAATTAAAAAACAAAACAAAACAAACAACAACAACAAAACACACACTGATTTTAAAAAGAAATGATTGCTCTGTAGTTTTAATTCCTCCAAACTTGGCTCCAATTGCGAGAAGGGTCTTTAACTCTGTCCCGAATGTAGTAAAAAGGTACATTCTATTTTGCCTGAGGAACTTTATGCTACGCAAAGTCCTACTGCATCTTCTTATTTTACTTTTTGTCAGTGTGACTGACCACCAGATTCTACCTCAGGTCCTTCCACTTGCTAGCTGTCTATTTATGAGCTTACTAACTAAATTGTTTTTTTTTCAACAGCACTAACTTCTGTACCATCAACTTAGAAGTATTAGGGCTTTGAGGGAATATAGCTAAAAGGATAC
This sequence comes from Cuniculus paca, assembly GCA_004365215.1. NCBI lineage: Eukaryota > Metazoa > Chordata > Mammalia > Rodentia > Cuniculidae > Cuniculus > Cuniculus paca. The sequence continues at coordinate 8,918 of RJWT010027538.1, forward strand.
TTCTTCAGCTTCAACTGGGACACAATTATATTTATTATCTGATATATTTCAAATTGTGCTTTCAGCCGTGATTTCTAATATTATTGGTATTGGTGTGAAGCATTTCAATTATAAATCAGTTGTTTCACACCTACACTCATAGACATTCATTTTTAGGAATCCAACTCATCAGAATCATGGATTCCAAACAAAAAAAGTCACTGAAAAATAGGAAAGCATAATGTGTTCATTTTGAACTCTAAGGGGGTAAAAGATGAAAAAGGACTAAGATTTTAAGCAAAATGTGAGAGAAGAGTAATTTTCATACATGGGTACAGAACCAAAAAAGATTTTCCTAGTTCATACTGTATCTTTTAAGTTTGTTTTCTAAAGTAAAGAGAAAAAAAATTATGATATTGTGACTACAATCTAAACAGAAACTTAAAAGCTGTTTGCTTTTCTTTTACATCGTTTACTTAAATCCCTAGGATTTATTTTCCTGCATTGCAAGTATATTTGCCTCAACTCTTTGCATTCTATCATAGTCAAGCTGTTAAATTTTTTCTTTGTATTCAAAATTGAAAAAAATTCCAATAAATGTTTGTCAATTCTAATGACTAATCTTTAACACAAAGAGCTACAAAAATATACTTTTTTCAGATTAGTAAAAGCCCTCTTCCTTAGTATTATGCAACTTCAAATATAAACAGCATATTTCATTTGGTTTTCTAATTCTCCATTGCAGTCATGCTGTGTACAAGACACTGTATGAAATGCAAAGTGGTCTTTGTGCTAAAGAAGAGCTTGAGGACATATGTCTTGGAGGATATGCATATTAACATAGTGCTCAAAGATTTTACATACTGGTGACTGCACACTAACTTTTCGCGCTACCCAGATTGTCTTCTTATTGGAATTAAAATTCTGCAAATACAATGGAGAACAATTTCAAGCTGGAACTGACAGTGGAAGTGCTTGAAATATGGGCAAACATATTCACTCAGTGCAAATTAAAAAATGTATTGAATCTTTATTTTACAGACAACCTTCAAGTTAGAGGAAAGATATTTTCAAATTGGCTTAATTATGTATGAGTTTTCAGATGAGCGCAACTCAAGCTCTCCTAAATTATTTACTTGGAAATTGAATGTGCTGTAAGAACTTTTCTGTGAGCAACTACTAACCCCTGCAAAAACCTGCCGGTATTTGGTTATAGCTATTAAATTAGTGTATTCACTGCATGCAGAGGAACTTAACATTGGTGTCAGGGCATTCACCAAGAAAAATGTACCAAAGCACAAAACACATGAAAAAAGTTTTTAAAAATGTAACAATATATTTCATATAAAATACACAAAATGTGTTACAATCTGAGAAAAAGGGAAGGAGTAACCAGATATTTTAAACGATCTTCTTATTGTGATGAATGCAATATTTGTTGAACTCCATAGAATAAACTACTGTATTTCATTTTATGATTGACTGATTAAGTATCAAATGTCATTGTCAATAAAATCTAAAAAAAGCAACACAAATGTGAAGGAATCGCTGAAGCTCATCATGCATAACATCTTCAAACTGAAGTCCTGGAAGTGATTTTGTCAGGGGAAAAGAAAAAAAAAACCTCAAAGCAAATAGTCACTTGTGTGTGGAAGCATAAAGGCTGATAGCTTAGTGCTGAAAGTTGAAGAACACTCAGTGGATTCTGATACCTACTTTCTCTGTTTTCCTAGTTAACCAAACTCTGGTCTATTTATAGTGTTAGATTGGAATGCAGAACCAGTTAGCATATGATAATCTCCATTAAGATTTCATTATTTAGTTGCCTTTTCATCAGTCATCAGTTACCTTCTTCTCTTATTGTCCCTGGAATGCATCCTTATGTATTTTTGTATACTGGGGAGTTATGATGATCACATCAATCTTCATCCAATTGTAGCTTTAAACACCAAAATGCAGATTATTTAACTTTAAATCATATTAAATGTCATTGCACACTATTATCTTATGATGTTTGTGTGTCCTGTAGGTATAAAATATGTTAGTTATTTTAAATCTTTCTTCTCTTTCTTGAAGATAAAATCTCTGTTTTTTGAGTTTTTTGCTGCTTTTACCACATATTATGCAGACACACGCTAACTGGATGCTTCTCAACCACTATTTACAGTTGACCTTCGCGTGCATTAGATATGAGAAGGCAGGACAGAAGTAAACTTAAGGGAACAACCCATTGTGGTTTTAAAATCATTTTTGCTAGTAAATGCATCTGAATTTCTGAATAAGAACAAACAGATTATCCTGCTGAATTCGCCTATGAGAGAATGAAAAGCTTCCCTGCATTCCCATCTAGTTGCTGCTACCTCTCACAGAAATCATAGAGAGGTGAGGTCTTTCTGTGTAACCCAGGATGGCCTCACACTCCCAATCATCCTCCCTTGGACACCTGAGTGCTGGAATCACAGGAATTCACTCCACTAGCACATTCTGGCTGCTTGAACTTTCTAGGTCTATACTTCTGCTCTGTCCCATACCATCCTTTAGCAATAAGGAGCCAGGTGTCAAGTGTCTTTGACAAAGTGAAGAATAAAAGAAGTAATGCATTTATTTTTCTTTTTCAGGTCCTACTTGACTATTCATTTTCTAAGAAAGAGTTGTGCTCATGTGCCATTTCAAAGCATTATCTTAAAAGAAATGAAATTGAAGAATCAGAGAAAGCATCATAATTAGTCCTCAGGAAAATCAGAGTAAGTGAATAAAATAACTACAATGGAACTACTCATATTAAGTACAGTTGGAAACTACTTGAATGTCCATCAATGATAAGCAGATAAATTGTGCAAATTCATCCAATGCAGCTTCATATAACATAGCTCCATAGTATCCATGAATTCAATAAATAATATTGAGCAAAAAATCTCAGCCACAAGCCATTATATGGCATATGAACACTTACACAAAAAATAAAAATAATAGTAATCATCCAGCTGTTATTTCTCTATTGGTAGATCAAATGACTGATTGATAGATGCAGATATTTTGCGATGTTTCTTATATTTTGTTTCTTGAATTAAGTTTCAATTCAATGGACATGTTCACGTTTTGAAAATGCATTAACCTGTATATGTAGAATACGTGTACTCTTCTATATGCATATTATTTATTTCACAATTCAAAAAACTCATTAAAAATAAAGAGGATATAAATATGCCAACATAAAAGGTGAGTATATGGTAAGACTTTTTCCTATAGCAAATAATGTTATTCTGTCAAAAAGAAAAGTGAAATATAAGGTAACATGTATGTTTTCCTTTATATTTTAAATATTGCAGAATAAGTCAAACCAAATATTCTACCTTAAGAATATATTACTTTAATTTTGATTTTTTTCTTTTAACATTCATTTTTTGCTTTTTTGCCACTTCACTTGCTGAGAATAAAAAATTAGTTGTCATCAAATTTATAATAGCTTCTAACCACCTTAGCACCTTTAATTTACTAATTAATTGTTACCAATTTATTAATTGTTTGCTACACACTAGTCAAAAAATATCTTAGAGATCCTACCTTTACAACAAAAACATTACCATACACAAACAGTTTAATATGCAATAGTCCTAACTTTAGTAATTATGTGGAGATATTCAAGAATGATAAATCATAATGGATAAAATGTATGCAGAAGTACTGCATGCTGCTATATGCCTGGAAATTCATAGGATAGTTAGAAACTTTTTAATTGAAACTTTCATTGAGGTCATTATAAATTTGCATTTATTTATAAGAAATATGTCTAGATTCTGTATAGTTTGCCCAATTTTCACAGTGGCAATATTTTGAAAAATTATACATTATTAAGAGTGATGCAATTTACAGATCTTATTCAAGTTTTCCAAGTTTTAGTTTCTCATATTTGTGTGTGAGAGAGTTCTGTATAATTTTACCCCCTATCTAGGCTTGCATATTCACCACAATTGCCAAGAATTTGAACAAATTCAATACTATAATTATATATATAATTGCTAATTATATATAATGCCATCTTTCTGGTTTCCTTTTGCCACCCTGCATTCCATCTTTAACTCCTAGCAAATACCAAGATGTCTTCCATTTCTAGTTTTGTTATCTAACAATATTGTGTAACTGTATCACAAAATACGAAACATTTTGATTTTTTCACTGTGTGTAAATCCATGGTAGATATATTTCTGAGTAGTTTTCCACAGTACAGAATACTTTCTTTGACTACTCATTGGTTGAAAGAAATCTGGACTGGTTCCAGTGTGTGAATCAGCTCAGATTCATCCTTCAAGTAAAGTTGCAAAGGATATTTGCAAATATAGATCTAGCTCTAGGAGAATAAATGTGGAAGATAGTGAAGAAAATAAGGTTAGCTTCTTTAAACAATGGATCAAAAGGTTCCAAAGGTGTAGACTACATTGCCAATCTGTAGATATCTGAGTATTTGTGGGGAGTTCACCAGGGATAGAGTGTTATTTGATTTGATAGTAACAATTTTCCCCTTTAGAAGTTCTATTTTCATATGAAAAACAAACTTTTTCCTTTCTAACTTTCTTAGATACAGTACTTAGGTCTGCCGTATTCTGAGGAGCTAATGTTGCACATCTTCTGCAATGATGTTTCAAATCTAGAGTCTTGCTGCCGTAAATGGAAGTGAAAACGCATCTTCATAATATCTTAAATTGGTTATAGCTCTACTGTGTGTCTAGCAATCAGACATTCAAAACTTGGCAACATCAGATGAGAGCCAAGTGGCTTTTCTAATGTATTTTTAAATGAAAGTCATAAAGAAAACTCCATTTCATTAAGTGCTTGAAGAAAGTGTCTTGAAAATATATTCAGTTAGAGAAGCACAGTTCCCAAGTGAGTCCTGTCATTCCACAGCAGGTGAGTTTATTTTCCACGGTGACTGAGTTTTGTGCCATTGAGATATTTTCCTTGTCACCTTAGGCAAGCTTGATGGTTAATGGGATCACTAATAGGATATACATTCAGTTATGGAGCTCTAAACTAGCTTGGATTAGCTATGACTAAAATCAATTACCACAGTCCACTGGTCCACAGAAACCAGGGGGGCATTCTCATTTCTGTTCCTATTGAACAGCTGTTGTCAGTCCCCAAGAGAAGAAAAATATTACCCAACAAAATTGATGCTAATTAGCACCCATGTTGGCAGTCAGAATAGAGACACCGAGAGGAAAATTTGCAAAATGAGGCTGGTTAAGGGCAGTAAAAAATTTGTCTCACTAAAATTAGCCAAGTATAATAAATGACTTTCCATTGATTTTCTGAAAACACACATTCTTCACTTGATCAACACATTAAATGATGATTTTGTGATTGATGTGATAGTGTTTTTGCATTCCATTATTTATTCAATTATTTTTACTCCAAATTATCAATACCAGAAAACTTGTGCAACTGCCATGTTACAGGCTCACTGTATATGTTTGCAAAAACAAACATTTCGCCTTGCATATTAGCGTTGGCAAGATTCGCTCAGTCAACAAAGATTAGTCTTTTGCTTAACACAGTAGATGATAATTCTATTGGTTGTGACTTAAAATTTGAGCTGCACATATTTGTTTAGCTTAATAAAATTCAATATAATATATAGCTATTCAATTACAGTTTAATGTAAATGAATTTTAGATTGCTCCCCAAGCTCAAGTTTAGGTTTAAAAATGAAGAAAAGATTGTACGAGTTTTCTTGCTTAGTGTGTAAGTTATCAGTAGAGTTTAATTAGTATTTTTATGATTATAACATCAGTTTCCAAAAGGAATTACTACTCATGATGTAAATATTTTATTCCAGTGAAATCAAAACTGAGGCAGAAAACTTCATTGAAAATTGACTTTCTTTTGGAAAAAAAAGTCATACAATTTACATTCTGCATTCATGACTGTCATGGTAGGAAGAACTGATGTCTAAATTCAATAAAATATTTATGCTGTCATTTTTCTTTGAAGGTGGAATTGTCAATGGAGTAATACTGGATTAGGCAGTTGGTGTGACAGGAAGCATTTCATTGATTGTGACAATGTCCTTTGTTGACATGCTTGTGCTTTCCTATTAAATAGATGGTAGTACGCTGGCAGGGATTTAAAGTGTTTATCAGATAAACTTTCCTGGTGACTCCATTATCACACATTCAAACATAATTAACTTTCACGCACTGCATAATAGTTTTACTTCTACTCTGACCAACAGAATCCTAACCATTTCCTTTCCTCCTGTACAGCTGAGCTCAGTGCCTTTCTTAAAATTTCACTTAACTATGTAGATAGGGGAAGAGAACGCTTCTTACTGATAACGGAATATGCACACTAAAATAACAAGATAATAATACATTTGCAAATGTAAAACACTTCAGGGTTTATATTTCCATAAGAGTCTTGTAAGGTAAATCAAATATCTTGAAACAAAAGTTAAATGAATTTGGATTTGCATTTTCTAACTGCTTATGGGTGGAAAGTAAATACTGCATTTAACACAAACATGGTTAGCTTGGATTTTTGTACATATATATCATATATAGTTCATATATATATATATAT
>RJWT010027539.1:0-15477 GCA_004365215.1 Cuniculus paca
CTGACTTTTCCTTCTCTATTTGTTATTTTTATGAAATTGAAATTAAATAATGTCTAGTTCTTTATTGCAAATACAGAAGACCCTAGTAACTGGCACTGAACAGATTATAAGCCTCAAGTATAACTCATAACTGTAGCTAGTTGTTAATTCTTAGATGAAACAAATAATGTTTCAAGTGTGGTCTGTTTAGATTTAATGTAACTTTTCCATTCAAACTAACAGCAAAATAACACCAATCTTCACCTTATTTATGCCAAGGCCTTAGGAAAGGTCTTTTTCAAAAAATATACCCAAGAACTAAAAATAAATAAATTATATATATATATATATATATATATATATATATATGACAAAGAATTTCTGCAAATGTACCAAGAAAAAAGTTCAGACTTCACTATTTCTCATTTGAATATTAACACTGAAGTCATTCCTTGATCTTTTTAAATTGTTGACCCTGACAGAGTCTCACTTGCCAATGATTTTACATGTGATCCTATCCTATATCACTTTTGTCAACTTTGTGAAATCTTTTACCTTTTGTGAAATTTCCTATGTTCTTCTGTAGTTCATTCCCCTTATGTTTTTATTTTATTGCCAAACATTTGCCATATCAGAAAACCAGCAGAAGCCAACAGAGAGGAATGCTGATGATATGAGCAGAGATAGACACTACTGTTGAGTGGGGGCTAATTTTATAGAAGACTGATTTATGATATAATAACTTGCCCTTGAAACTAAGGAAACTTAGATGTTACATACTCAGATGATAAAAATTCTCCTATAATTACTTTTTCTTGCCTCCACAAGGGTGGAACAATATGGGCCCTGTCTGAAGAATCTATGTCACTGATCTATAAGACTTGTTCCTTCCCACCATGATTAACCTGTCCATGAGAAGTCGTAACTCGTCACTTGGCACTATGGGAAAGGCATTAGGGCATATTCAGTAGCATTAGTAGAAAATCATTCTAACATCTCATGTCATCTCAGAAACATCCCAGTTACAGGGCTGCCCTGATCTCTTCACACCAGTCTACACCTTATAAACATCAGCACAATTACTCAGGCCTGTTCATGTTGCTGTATTTCTTGGCATTGTCAATTGGACACACAAAACTTGACTTCGTCTTAACATAGTAAAGATAGTAGCTGATAAGAATTAGTACTTTGGAGGAATAAAAATCACTAGTCTTGTCCAGTATGATCCATAAATAGGCAGCTGTACATGTGTGTCTATAAAAGGCATTTTAGGAGAAAGGAATGTATACCTTCAGATAAGGCCAATAACATTACCAATACTGTTGGTATTTTTGACAACCAGAGATGTCAATAGAATTAGAGCTCTAGGCCTGGAGGTCAGGAAGCAATTACTTGGATAAGGATCTTCCTTTTGGTCATCACATCGGCAAAAGTCTCTCATGTGAATTTTTAACTGAAGAAAAGATTCTAGTTGAATGAGTCATCTTCCTTCCAGGCCAAGATAGAATTGCTGAAATCCTTAGGGTAACACATTAGAGTAGTTAAAAACTGAAAACTTGCAATTCCAGCCAATCACATTCTCTGAAAGGTTAATGGAGACAGTTTCCCAGCTGAAAAATATGGTGATGGCTTAAAATAGACAACTCTGAAGGTAATGAAATCTATCACATTCATATGCAGCATGTCTAGTAGATTCCAAAAATGCCAAAGACATAGCAACAAGAGTCCATTTTCAGGATTGGTATATCTAGGGAGAAGCTCACTGAATAGTAAGCATACATAAAATTTTGGTCTCTAAATGCTACGTAACATTATTATCAGTAAAATGACGTTTCAACTATTGAAAGTAACTAATAGTTATGGAATTTCCAAGAAGGATACATACTAGAATACAGAGATAACTTAGAAAACATCATCTAAAACAACATCAAATAAATAAGAATCAGTGTGAACAAAAACATGTCATCTGGATGAAAAAAATCCATGAAAATTTATTTTATAATGATAAATATTCCCTTGCCAGGACAATTTTTTTTAATTGGAAAAAAAGACTTATGAAATAAGAACAAATAAAAGCTAATGATACATTGAAGAAAAAGAAAAAAAAACAAGAATCTGTATGAAAATAGTTAAAATGGCCAAATATAGGAAGCTTTTATTTACATTTTCAGTAAATAATCACATGCTGAATCTAACTACAGAGAGGTTGGAGAATGTAAGTGGGCATGTGAAATATTAACTACAATTATTATATTTGCCTCAGTTTACCCTTTTCATCATCAAATATTTCTTCATTTTCTTCTTCTAGGAAAGAATACAAATAACCCTGTACAAAAGAGACAAGCCAGTGCTCCACCCAGCCTCTGCAGTGTCCAACTCAAAGGTCAGTTTTTCTGGATAATGTTCGCATGATCCAGATAGTCATGACTTTTCTTAGTCCTAATGTAAAGACATATCTTAAATGATATTTGCCTTGAGGCATACTGGTCAACTGAGGTATTTCTCCTCTTATTGTTTTGGTTCTATGAGTAGTCAACTCTTCCATATTCTAAGACTGAATTTAAACCTAGAGAGGGTACTTTTTCTTTTCTGCTCTGTAAACTGACCGCTTTTCTCCTGTTCTCATCTCTTTCTTGTAGTACCTCATCGAACAACCAATAACATTACGTGCTATTGAGGCCCTGTTTTTCAAACTCTTCTCATTGCAGCACAAGTTCATATTACTACAATAGTTTACTGAACTATTTTACCACAACACAAAGGTAATCATCATTTCAGTTTTCAATACTGGTTTCCTAAAACCTACCTCTGATGAATTAAGTTAATGCCTTGTGTTTTAGGTTTCTCTAGTGGTAGCATCTTACCTTAATACAACTTCTATATTGGTACAAGTTGCCACAACAGATCAACCTCCACATCTTAGTGACTTAGCTCACCATAAACTCATTACCTGCTCATATCAACTCTCAAACATATCAGCAAGAGGTCCTCTTCACTTGGTGACAAAGGAGTCTCCTTACATCTGTCACGTCGAGCCTGACCAACCATGGTTCAGCTTTTAAGATCTAAGTAATAAGCATGTAAGGCTGAGGGCCAGACCCTAGCACATGTTGACAATCAAAGGAAGTCTTACTGGACATAGTCACCTTTTGTCTCCATGCCACCTTTGTGGAGGCAGCAAAAGCATCTTTTCATGCATCATTTTAAAGTATTGGTTTGTAAGCTTTTTGGGTTAGAGTTAAAATGACCAACTATCCTGATTCACTCAAGATTAAGAGGATGTACAGGACACAGAACTTTCAGTGTTGAAACTACAAGAGTTCTAAGCAAACTGGGGCAAGTTGGTCACCCTCGTCATTGCCTTAGTAGAAAAGCAGATAAAAACAAAAAGATGCCCATTTTTTGGAAGTCATATAGAGCATAATCTTCCTCTTCCTTCCACTGTGAACTGACATGGCCTACTTTCCAAAAGAAGACACAAGCTTCTGGATGAACAGCCTGGCCTACATTTCTGTGTGACTCTGATTAAGTAAGAAAGCTTTGCTATGCTCCTTTGAAATTTAAAATATGTGCAGACCCTCTTCCCCCAATACAAAGCATATAGATCAAGTCATAACAGGATTCAAAGAAGGAAATATTAAATAGGACCTCCATAAGCAAGACTTCTCTCCCCCTTAAAAAGAGTAAGGCCAGGATCTCTGCATTGAGTAAGAGCTCATTGTGAACCCGAAGAAAGATCTGCTTTGGGCCTTAGAGTTATGATGGAGTAGGTCAATTTTCAAAATAAACGTTCGTTATATTTTTTGCTTTGAAGAAAAATGCTGCTTAGCCTGAAACAAATTAAGAGTGCTCAGGCTTTTTATTTGGGGCGTTTTTTTAGTTGAATATTATTAAAAATAATTACATGCTGTGGATTTAATCTAAAACACAATCAGCACCCCCAAAGTCCCCTACAGTGAGTTAAAGCATCCTCCTTCTCAAAATTCAAAATTAAGTGGAAATTCAGATTAGTTTTGATTTATAACCACATTATGAACTATTTAATATTTTCAAGAAGTCATTCCCTGTGCCCATATTAAATTAATTTACAACAGAATATTATATAATTTATATATGCATACATATAATAAATTATGGCCCAACTATATAATTCTACATGTATAATTAATTACATTAACCATCTACACTTTAAGCCTACAATTAGATAACCCTAAAAGACAACCCCGTTAGCATTTTTTAATAAATACTTGTGTTTGGAGCTGTTTAACAGAGCACCTGATAGCTGATAGAGCAGTGTTAACATCTGTTCCATTATTTCCAGAGGACGTTGGTTGAACACAATACTATTCACATAAAATATGCATTTGTTCTTGACTGTCAAGTACCTCTATTATTTTATTAAAAAGTCAAAAAAGAATATAATCAGACTTCATAATTTATGTGTGACATTTTCATTACAGAAAACTTTATGCAAAATTGAATTCTAAAATTTAATTTCCTGTGATGTTTAAATTACTTACTATCTGGCTCCTCTCCAAACATCGTGATCATTGAAGGCCCCATATGAATTCTATTAAGGATACATTTTGCTGCTGCCAGAATATACAGGGTATTTTTCTAAGTAACTCTAAGAATATACTTCTTAAATATATTTTGTGCCAGTTTAAATAGTTTTCACACACAGGAAAGAAAAGCAGGATCTTTTCTTTTCTCTTTTGTATTTAAAACCACAGACAGATTTTTCTCTGCTTCTCTCCTTCCCACCTTGCCTGTGACCTCTCATTCCTGATACTTTAACCCAAAAGAAGCCAGGCTGGTCCAGCCTTGTCAGTCAGGGCTCACCACATCACAGGATGATAACCAGGTTCCCTCTGGCTTTCTTTTTCTTTCAGGAAGTGCCGAAAAAGAGGCTTTGTCCGGAGCAGAGCCCACAGTGGGGAAGCCTGGCTTTCTTTCTTTTTGCCATCTACTTGATAGGATGGAGGGCAGCTCCTTCCACCAGTCCCTGTGGTTGCCACGTCAATGGGAACAACCTGACTTAGCATGATCATTCCCAAGGTGCCTTGAGAAACCTGAAAATGTCATTGCACCTCACATCTATCAGGGGAAATAGGACTGCTTAATAATGAGCAATAATTTAAATAATGAGCCTTTGAGGGAAGAAGATTACCACAAGCAGAGTTACCTTAATGTATTCTCCAGGGAAGAACTGATTTCCAAAATGGCATTTTAAATGGGAAAAACATGCACCCCCATCAGCAGTAGGGGGAAGGGAAAGTAGGAGCCTTGTCAATCAGCCAATGCATGGCAGGATTCACTGCCCAGGGCTGTGCAACAACCAGCCAGTAATCCTTGGATTCATCCAGCCCACTATTCTACCAAAGGGAGCTTCCATGGCCATGCATCATACAATGGGCTTCTACCACAAAGGGAATACGACAAGATTCCCACTGTAAAGCATTCATCATCCTACAGAAGGATAATGCCTCACAATACTATTTTGGAAACTCTACACTTGACAAAGTTATTTCACATGTTTCACTTGATGGTTACTTCCTCATAAGGAAGGTGTTCCAGTTTAACTCTATCTAATGAATAAAACTAAGCCCTGCTGGAGTGATTTATTTTCCCCAGAAATCATACCTAGAGCTCAGGCAATCATCTCTCCTCAGATCTTGAGTTGGACTTCAATGGAGGAAACCAGGAGGCCATGATCTGTTTTTGTCCTGATAATGGACACAGAGGAGGAGCAGTTCTGCAGCACTTTTCTCTGGTCTTCTGGGTGTTTCAGCCATAACCCCTGGCAGGATGCTCCTCCATACAGCTCTCCCCACCTGTCTGCTTGAAAGTTTACCTGATCTGACCTTGAGGAAGTCCTCCCTCTACCCTTATTCCCCAGGAGGTCCCCCCTCTGCCCTTTTTACCCCACTACCTGAAGCGTATCCTTTTGCCCCATCAAGTACTCTCTTTTAAAAGCTTACCCTAAGAAAGCTAGTACATTTAAGGTGTAGTGAGTTTAAAATGCTCTATCGGGATGAGTAGGTGCCATTCTCTCAACCCACCAAACACATTCGCATGGCCATTAGTGGAGAGATGAAAGAGTCTGCAAAGTGTCCCCAGGATAGTTTCTACTTCTCTGCCTGCTCCTTTTCCCACCAACCATCCTGCCTCATACACTTTAAACTTGGCTTTCTCATCCACCATATCAAAAAGTGTGAAGTGTAAAAGTGTAAAGTGAGAGTAACAAGGGAAAAGACTAGGGAGGCTCACTGGGGTCTTTTTTGTTTGGTTTTTGGTTTGGGGGGGGTTGTTTGGTTTTGTTTTTTGTTTTGTTTTGTTTTCTGTACAGTGTTAACTTTAGCTTTTAGCGGCATGGAGCAAATGCTCTGACCAATAAAAATTCCCCTAATTCCTACCCAGTAGTGACCAAAGCCGCCAAAAGGGGCAAACTGAAGGATATATGGTCACCTAACAGGACTTATGCTCTTCTAAAAAAACTAGTCATGCCTTTTGATTGCCTTATATATCACCTCCTCCCAGAAGCCTTCCCTGAGCCATTTGGATGGGACTAGTTAGTGGCCTCAAGAATGCATGCATCCATTTCTTGGGCCTACCTTTTCATTGCTCTTACACTCAGTCATCATGACTGATGGGCTTGGCCATGGGCCACTGCTCCCTTGCCCTATCCTGACTGTGGGCACTTGAGCATGGAACTCATGGCCTGCAGTAGGTACTAGCATTTGTTGAAGATTTACCTTGACCTCATAACCTTTTCATCTACCCAATATATCTCACATCTGTTTAACTTTCTAGTGAAATTTCTGTCAATATTCACTGTTTGCATTTCTCATTCAAGTTTCCACTCATACTTTTGTGGGTTTGTTTGTTTGTTTGTTTGTTTGTTTTGCAGTAACAGTGATTGAAACCAGGGCCTCTCACATGGTAGGCAAGGGTACTACCACTGAGCTAAACACCGAGTTCCTTTTTAAAAAGTTTTATTTTGACACAAGATCTCACTAAGTTGCCCATATTAGTCTTGAACTTGCAGTCCTCCTGGTTCTGTCTCCCTCATAGCTAGGACAATAGATGTGGGCCCCAGGTCCAGCTGTCATGTTTCTTGGATCCACTCTCATAAGCTCCCTTCTCTCCTCTGCAGTGTAACTTCTTTCTTGAGGATTACTTCTGACTTCACATCCCAGATTCAATGGAGATTTAACACCTTCTATTAATTCCAGAAACTTTGGACACATAGGACAACTTCTTCTTTCTTGAATATTCTCCTTTTAGCCTCTGGGGTTCCTTTCTTTCTTAGGCCTCCTACCACATTTAGCAAAAATTCTAATGCCCCTCTACTGCTTCCTCCTCATATCTTCAACCTAAAAATGTGCCCCACAGCAAAAGCCTCAGACTTCTCTACCCTCACAGACTCCCTTGGTGGCCCTATCTCAACCCATGGCTTAAAACCCCTCTCTCTGCTGTCAGCCCCCACATGGGTACCTCTAGTCTCAAATTCTCCCTTAAATTGCAGGCTCCTTTTTCCAGCTTTGCATTCAACATTTTTATTTGGAAGTTTGTTAGGCACCTCAAATTTAGTATATCTAAAAATCAAACTACATATACAAAAAAATTTTTTTGGCCCTTTTCATCTTTTTCATCTCAAAAAACAAAACAAAACAAACAAAAAAAACAGTACTTGCATTTGGCCGGGTGTTTGGGCTAAATACATGTACAGCAATGCCTCTCGTCCTCCTTAAGCACCTACATCTAATCCTTCAGCAAACCCTTGAAATCCATCCAGAATCCAACTACTTTTCACAGCCTCCACAAAACCACAGGCTCCCACTTACCAGTCTCTTATCTCTGTTACTGCAATAACCTCCTATTCTGTACCACCTTAACTCCACAAAATAGCCAGAGGGAAATTTTAAAACATAAGAAGGAACATGTCACCCATCTGCTCAAAACCTCCCAAAGGTACACTCCAGTCATGCCTTCTCTTGAGTCCCCCATTTCCCTGCTCTGCCTACTCTGGTCCAGCTTCTCCTGGGGCCCTTACTATTTTCACTGGAGAGCTCCTCTCTCAGATATCCACAGGATTTGTTCTCTTACTTCCTTCAGGCCTCTATTTGTATGTCATCTCTCAGGCTTTTCCTGAAAGCCTTAAAGAAACTTTCATCCTTTGGTCTTCTTTTAGTGTTTACCACAATCTAACATATTTATTTCTCCTTTTAAAATTGTCTATCTCCAGGAAAGCAAGGACTTTACTTTTTTTGCTCATGACTAAATCCCCAATATCTAAATCAGTAGCCCTACAATTGGTGAATGAAGTAGAGAATAGATGAATTGAAGGAAAAGTGGTATCTTCAAGACATTTACAGAAGGGCTTCATTTCAAAAACATGAAAGATCATTCCCTCAGTCAATCTGGGTGAGATTTGGTGGTGATAGTGGTGGCAGTGGTTCTTTTTGTTTTTAATCTTTGTATTAAGCTCAGAACTACTCACTATTTAACCTTGCCAACAAATGCGAGTTTTCCCTTCTGGTGCTGTGATCACTGTGGCAGCATCAACCAGGAAATGAAATCTTAATCATAGCATCAGCCATGCACCCCTCACTTATAAGCCCACAAATGAAACTCCAGCTAGGCAATCTCATGTCACTAAAATGTGGTTGAACCCAATAACTGGAGGCTGGTGCTTATAGAAAATCCTTCTGCCTGATGTTGCTTAATCTTGAAAAGCTTCAAGGTTTATGGCACCCTAGTCTTCAACTTAAACAGAAAATCATGTGCTGCAGTACTTACTTAGCAACCTACAAGCGAGACCTGTATTATAAAAGTCTACTGGGGATTTTCTGTGTTTTGACCTCAGTTTCTTGCCAGGCTAAAAGAGACAAGGTTTAAAAATCTTTTTACATGAATGGCTACCATTGTCAGTATAAACTTATAAGCTAACGGCACTTGATGTTGATGGAGAGAAAAGTACATAAGCCAGGCTGGCTCCAAATTGACCTGCCTGTGAACACAAGGACATAAGGATGAGAGGACAGAGGGACACTTCATTCCCCAGAAGACTGAGAGGTAGGAAACCACCTTGGGGTCTTGGAGAAAATGGCATCAAATTAGATTAACATATGTCAACAACAGCCCAAGAGCATCTCAGAGCTCCTGTCTCTGTCTTGCTTCCTTTCCAACCAGTGTGATTTCCAGGTTCTTGACAGGGTGGCGATCCAAATGTTGAGCCTTGTAAAGAGTGATTAATATTACAGAATAAATGTGTTGCCTACAAAACTGGCCACTTCCAGGAGCACCTGGCCACTGAGCCAGGTGCAGGGTGGTCCCCATGACCTCGGAGAGTCAGTTGCAGATCAGATGTCACCAAGTGGAGCAGCAGTCACTTGGGCAGGCAACTTTATTGATGGAATTGAGTTTACAAATTACCCTCAAGACAAGCTAAAGTGAAATATTGAGTCCCCCATTTCCCAGCATCTGGATTTTAAAGGAGAGACAAAAGGCCAGCATTTTTGATAGCCATATCCTTACTCCCATTGTATCCTTTCAGAAGGAGACTTGGAGTACATAGGATCGATTATTGTGAAGATTTGCTGGGAAGATGCTATCTCAAAACCTCCTGGTGCTATGCCTTGGGGAAACAAAATCAAGAAGAGATTACTACAAACTGGAAGACTGCATAAGGCATTTATAGGCTGGTTCTTACTGTGCCCATCCAGAAGCCTATAGTTCTGTACATCCTAGTCCCTGTATTTTCTTGACCTAGGAGGAAACAAGGCTGTGCACCTGCTTCTTCTTGCATGCAGATGGGGTTAGATAGAAGAGGAAGGACCATCACAAATGAGCTGAAGACCTCACAACAGAGATGTACCACAGAAGAAATTGGAATGATTAAGGCTATTTCAAGTACTCCAATTAGTCTTATTTTTAAAATAATATTTCAATTCATTTATGCTACTGTATGTATACTAAGGCAAAGTGAGTCACTGGGAATTATTATAATGATGAGTTTCTCAGGAAAAACCTGAGACCCAGACTGTCCTAAAGATCCACTGTTTAAAACTTACTACTTTCTGAGGTAGACAAAATGTGTTTTTGGTTTTTCTAGATCCACATCTTCTACTTTTGAAAGGGGAAAACAGTAAAATCTAGGGTTTACTAAGTCTATGGTTTGTCCATGAATCTTAGAACATCATCACAAGACCCTGAAAAGTCTGTGAAAAGTTGATGCCTTTAAAATTTAAACGCAGATACTCCCAATCCAGCACATTAAGGTGGACATAGACATTAACCTCACTCCCAAGAGTGGTAAGTTACATAACACCAAGGCAGGACGGACTTTGAAGAGCGTGAAGAGCCCAGACAGAATAAAATGATTCTACCAGACTTCGTGGAACTACTGAACTGACTGACAGATGGCATTAGACTGTGGGGTTTTTTTCTTTTTTAAATAATTTCATATTATTTTTAGTAATGTTACTATGTCAAATTCAGGAAGAATGTAGCACTTGAAGAGCTTTTTTTAAATGTTCCCCTGTTTGCAGAATGCATGAACTTGTAATTGTGCTAAGATGCCAGGAAGGCCTTACTTCACTGTTCTAAGTTTTGTTCTCTTCTTTGGTTTCCATCTCAAGCATGAGTAGTTGTGTTCAAGGGGAGTACAACCTATATGCATTTTGACATCCTAGAAAGGTAAATTTTATCTGAGATTGCTGTACTTCTCTGAGACTCCATAGATACTCATAATACCCAGAAGAGAGGTCTGCAGGGCCCTGACAAATGTATTTGTACCAAAATATGAGCCTCCTGTGTGAAGCCAGAGTTGGTCCTAGTCTAATTAAGAATATAGCTACCTGCTAATATGGTAGATATTTGATGTGCATTAGAAATATTCAGCACTTTTTCCATTAGAGAATTTCCTACTTTACCAAGGAAGAAGCCAAAAATGTATTTTGTTGGTCTCTCTTAGTTCAAGTTCCAGGCCTATTGCCTAGGCTATGATCAAATGAAGTGTATTTCAAATGAGAAGAAAGAGGCAAGAAAAAAGATGAACACATGCGTACATACTATCAAGGCACACAGCATGGTAGTCATTCAGCTTCAGTCATCCATAGAGGACAAGGGGACAGGTCCAGCACTAGGGTCCTGTTTTGTCAATGGCAATTCCTGAGCCCAGTGGCACTGGCAGTGGCACTGGCAGTTGCAGAGCCCTTACAAATGTGATTTGAGAATGACGCAGGGTTTTGCAGCCTCTACACCTTCGTCTCTAGTGCTTTTAGAGGCTCTATCTGCCACCTCACGTTATGTGAGGAATTCATTTTCTACTTAAACTACGCAATGAAGGTTCTACTTTCTAAAACTGGGTTCTCTGATTAATAGATGTAACCAACTAGCTATGTGACCTTGAGTAAGTGATTCACTTCTATAGCCCTGGATGCTCTCAGTTGAAAATGAGGACTTTTAGCTAAACCAACTCTATGGTTCTTCTAAATCCTATCAACATGTCTTTATTTTATACCGAAAGCTGATTTTTAGGACAATTTTTCAGAGCAAGTCACATACCAGCCTTCAGAGGTCCTGCAGTTTGGAGAAAAAAAGCCAGAACATACCATGTTTCAAAGTGCAATTTCAGTTCCTAGAATTATTGTTTCTAAGACATCGCTGTTATCTCTTGTCCTCAACAGGCATGATGAACAATGCTGGAAGCCAACATCACCCCTGTCAAGGAGAGGTAGCATGTCACCACAGGAGACAAATAAAAAAGTTAATGTTTTTGAATGCCCATTAAAAGACCACTGTGTTATGCACTGTAATGTGTAGGAATTGTCTCATTTTCAGAATAACCCACAGGTAAAATTATTATTTTCATTTTACAGATGAGAAAATTAGGGCTCATAGTCTTCAGCTATCTGTCCAAATTCATAAAACAAGTGAATGTAGAGTAAAGAGTCAATCTGGATCTTTTCTCTGTGAGTTGAGGGCCCTGCCTCACCCTCTGAAAGTAAATCTGACATAAGAAGACTGTCTCTTTCCTCATTATCAAGCTTGCTCAGTTCAAGAGAGCTTTAGCATTGAAATAATTGTCTGATTTAAAATTAGGCAGAAGTTGGCTTTGCCTGAATAACAGAAAATTCCTAATAAGGCTTATGATGAATTTCCCAAGAGAGCAGAATCTTAGAGAGGATTTCAAAGATGGAAAGAAAGGCGGTCAGATGCATACCAAGAATGAAAAGACTCAGTAAGGAAAATACACATTCTTGTTTCCCTATGCCCTCCTTCTCTTTAAATAATCTTTCTTATTAACCCAATTCACTTTCTAAAAACAGAAAACAGAATGAAAGACTAGCATCCTAATGTATATGATGCTCTTTCAGGAAACTACCAAATGTTTATTAAGGCCATACCGTACATGAAAGTGGAGAAGGAAAGCATGAAGCCTGTTTCACATATTGTTACAAATCTGTAATGTTAGAATAAAGAGAAAACTGATTCCTACCAATTATGAAAATGTACAGGATTAAATCAATTGCTCTGCCAGATCTGACCAGCATCTGGTCTGCAGCAGGGACCAAATAGATCTCATTTGGGATATTTATGAAAAGTAACTTCTAAAACATAAATCAGGACTATAAAATCATCATCTGATTACCAAAAATTTTAAAAGCAGAGAAGAAAGTGTATTCAAGTGTGAAATATGTTTTGGAGAAGGGAGGAAGTAGACAGCTTTAGCACAGAACAAGAAGCAGAAACTTGAACAGCAAGAAGAAGGAGGGATGAATGTCTAAGACAGAAAACATAGGTTGCGTCTCCCTGGACATGGAGCTCGGTGAGGCGTCAAAGCAATTAGCTATTACATTCCACCCTGTCTTGCAAACCCCAGTTGCTTCACATCAGCTGATATTTTAGCCAAAAAAGAGGCTTGGGGCCTTACTTATCTACATGGTCACTTTCTTTTGTGCAAACCCAATGAAACCTGAAGGATGAGTTATGAACCCAAGACTCAGAGGAGGGAAACATCTGTATATTAAGTAAGTAAAAAAGGTAGACAAGGGAGCTTTATTTAAACACAATTGTAGTTTGGAACACAAAAATTGTTTTTAAAAAAGGCTTTGGATCACCGCAGCTGCCCATGGTTCTACATCAGGAGGATGGACTAAGTGTTTTGAGCCTTCCTGCTCCTCATCCTCTGTCCCACAATAGAAAAATTCAAGTTATAACGAGATCCCATTCTCTCAATTGCAAGAAATGTCTAATTTTAGACTCAACCTAGAAAATTTTCTATGGTCATCTGATTTTTTTCTTGGATAATTTTATTTCCATTTTCCTCAACTCATAAAGAGATTTATAGCAATCCTTTCTTCAGCAGGGCAGTGAGGAGAAGAAGGTTTCCTCCAATGGGAAGAAAAAAAATCACTGAACAAAACCGCCTTTTCAGAAGTCTTTCATATAGCTGGACACATGAGCAGCCCATAGCTAGTCAAAAATTAAATTTTTCTGATTTCAATATATAAAATTAAATGAAGAAATCAATTCATTTGACAAACATTTTTAACTCTGTGTCATATGTGGGATGACAAAACAAGGTTATATCTTCTTGAAGGAAATGTATAGTTTAGACAAGAATACTAAAGAAAACCAAGAGATTATTTAATGTGCCAATGGATATGAGAAACTTAGGCTCAGAGCGCTATGGGTGCAGAGAGTGGGAGATCAAGAAAAATTTCTTGGGAAAAATGATGACTTCTGCTCTCATAAGCCAGGGAAAGAATGGCTGAGTGATGAGGAAAGGGCTGTGGGCCAGGGGAAGGAGTCTGCGCAGAGGCCTCAGCATGGTGGGTATGGAGAACTAAAGGAGGGTCCATGTTTCTGGAGGTAAAGTGAGTAGTGGGGAAGGGAAGAAGGTCTAAAAGACCCAGATGGGAAGGAGCCTCGGATGCCATGTTAAAAAGGTGACATATCTTCTCCGAGAGAAATTCATTTGCCACACAGAGGGCTAACAGTCACTAGTATCTGCAAAGTGCAGAAGATGCTAGAAGAGTCTAATTTATCCTACAAATGGATGACATTGATCACATTTTCCACTTAGATGTAACTATAGCCTACAGCCCTTATAAGATACCCAAAGTTCCAAAGGTCTAAGACAGAAGAGGAGCAGGTTGAAACTAGAAGATTAAATTTGTAATACTATAATTGCTCTGGTAGTGAAAATAGTAATATAGACTTGGTTAGCAGAAGAAATTCAAGCTCATCTTTTTTCTGTAAGAAATTACTGATGTTTGTTTGTTTGTTTTGAATTAACAACAGATAAACAACCAATTTGAAATTTCTACTTAGCCACTGCTTATCCACTTTACGGCACTGGGGATTGAACTCACGACCTTGCGCTTGCCAGGCAGGTGCTTAAACCGCTGAGCTAGATCTCCAGCCCTTGCTTATCCACTTTAACAAATCAGTATTTAAAAGTGTAATATCTTCAAATTATATGTCAATTTGCTCTCCATTGTTTTCATGAACCTTTCCTCATTTGCTCTTGCTGGTGGGACAGACGGGAGCTATCCACCCCATTTTTCAGGCAAGCACACTGAGGATTACTCCCTTGTTTACATCATGTGGCCAATCAGTAACAGGTAAAGCACTTGTTAGAATGCCGCCTTCTCACCCTAAATTCAGACACTCCCCACTGATAGTGTCTGAAATAGTAATTTATGAAGAGAAAGATTGAAAAATATTGCCTTAATAATTTTGTCTTAGTTCCAGAACCTAGAGTCCATACATGAAACTATGTTTTATAGGTTTCAGAGCAACAAAAGAAGAATTGAGGAAAGAAAGTACCTTTAGATTCATGGAGACCAGAACTTAAAAAGGGTTACTTCTTAGCTGTAGTAGACAAGTGACTTTACATAAGTCTCAGTTTTCCCATCTGTAAGTTGGGAGTAATAAATATCCCCCACAGGAAAAAGGAACCATTCTCCACTGTTGGTGGGAGTGCAGACTGGTGCAACCACTGTGGAGGTCAGTCTGGAGGTTTCTCAAAAAGCTAGGACTGGAAGTCCCATTTGACCCAGCTATTCCGCTTCTGGACATATTCCCTGAAGAAGTGAAAACATCTTACCACAGTGATATATGTGCACATATGTTTATAGCAGCACAATTTGTAATAGGCAAATCTTGGAAACAACCCAAATGCCCATCAACTGAGGAATGGATAAAGAAGGTGTGGTACTTTTATACAATGGAGTATTATTCAGCTATAAAAAATGATCACATGGAGACTTTTATAGGTAAATGGATGCAACTTGAGACCATACTCATAAGTGAAATAAACCAAACACACATGTGTAAACACCGCATTGTCTCCCTAGTGTAAGAAACTGAAAGACTCAATAAGATACAAAATTCCCGATAAATATGGAGAAAAGGTTCTGAAGTCCAATGGTGCTTTTATTCTTTGATTTGATTGGTTTAAGTCCCTTTCCTACTATTTGATTG
>RJWT010027540.1:0-15472 GCA_004365215.1 Cuniculus paca
AGGCTTAGGGGAGGATCCTTGGATCCAGGGGCCAGGATGCTTTTTTGTTTCATTTTGTATTGGTTTGGTTTTTGGCTTTTCGAGATAAGATCTTGCTAGGTAACCCAGGTTGGCCCCAAAAACTCATGATCTTCCTGCTTCAGCCAAGTTCTGATATTGTTGGTGTGGAGTAACACACCTGGCTCAGATTGCTTTTTTTCTTTGTCTTTTTTCTCTTTTCTTGTGTTGTGTTGTGAAACAGGGCCTTGCTGTATAGCCCAGGCTGGCCTTAAACTCACAGTGATCCTCCTGCCTCAGCATCCAGAGTGCTGGAATTAGAGGCATGCACTACCACTACTGGCTTCAGATTCCTTTTTGAATCCTGGCTGTGCCACTTATCAGCCGTATGACTTAGATTTCTGCCGTGAGATGAAAGTAGCAGTGACTTCCAGGGATTGCTGTGGGATTTGTTAATGCAATGGACATTTAAACCAGTGCCTGGCATGGGAGGAAATTGGCTGAAATGAGCTGAAATTCTCTGAACTAAGGTGACAGGCTGGGTAAGGGGAGGAGGAGAGCAAAGGCATATTCAGCTTTGGCTATCACCAGTCCTCAGGTAAGGCAAGTTTACTTGTCTGCTTTATGGGCAGACTAGTAGCTGCTGTTGCCTCTGGGGACCCCTCCATTAGACAGAGGTGAGGAGCTTTTCCCTGGACTCACTCACATTCAGTTCTTTGGCAAGTTAGCGTCCCTTTGTCGCCCAAACTTTGTATCTTTACATAGGTAGCTTCTATACAAGGCACTCAGTCTTTCTGATACAGGAGTGGATCTCCTCCTAGACGCCTGCCTATTTTGACCCTTCCTGTCAGGCCCTGTTCTGGATTAGGGCCCAACCGTCCTCATCCAGTTCCTTCCTGTCATGTAAATGAGTCCTAACCTGTGCCTCTGTGTCTCTGCCCAAATCCTAGATGAGTATCTTCTTCTCCAGAAGTCAGGGTTCCAAGGATGGCCCCGTGCTCTGTTGAGCATTCCTACCCAGGTGAGGGTAGAGGATGGGCTCATAAACTTCTTTCCCTTTCTCTTTCAGGATGCAAGAAGCCAGTATCTGCCTCAGGGAAGGAGATGGACTGGGCACAGATGGCTTGCCACCGATGTCTAGTGTACCTGGGGGATCTGTGTAAGAATCTGTGCCTTTTGTTTGCTCTGTTTTGGGCCATGGGGAAGAACCAAACTGCTTCAGTGGTTAGTACCGCCTTTTACATGATTAGAGAGCAGAAGTAACAGTTTGGCTTCTGATAATTTTTCTCTTCCAGTCTTTTTGTTTGTTCTTTTAGATAGGGTCTCACACTGTAAGCCAGGCTGTCGTGAAGTTGTGATCCTCCTGCCTCAGTTTGTGGAGTGCTGGGATTAGAGGCATGCACCACCATGGCTGGCTTTTCCACTTGGTCTGCTTACTGTGATCCTTTGTTTCACCAGCTTGCCTTAGGGACAGATGTTCAGTGATTATGGGAAAGGGAAAATACCTTTGAGTTTTGAGAAGTCAGTCTCTGTTGTAGTAGTGGGTGAAAAAGATTTTAACTTGCTGTCTTTCTTCTTTTTCTTCCTTTTTTTTTTTGAGACAAGGTCTCACTTTGTACAACTTGCAGGGTGATCCTTTTGCTTCAGCCTCCCACACCTGGCTTCCTCTTTCTTGTTGGAGGCTTTTACCTTTATGGGCTCTTAAATGAATAGGATCTTCACTGGGACCTCGAGGAGCACTTACCTGCCTGACAGATGTTTCTTAGACTAGAAAGTGCTCTTTTGCTTGGGGCTCCTAAGTCTCTAGTCCCTATAGGTGGCTGTGCTTCTTTAGGTGGCTGGTGTGTGACTGCGAAGTGTGTTACCTTTTAAAGATGTGAGGCCCAGGTGTCTCTACCTCCTTGCTCAGGTCCCTTCCTCCCAGGCGCTCATCACAGCTCTTCAGAGTGGGCTGCTAGTGAAAGGGAGGCTTCTCTGAAACATGGCGTCACTACATCTCCCTTCCTCTCTATCCTGTAGCACGCTATCAGAATGAACTAGCTGGTGTAGACACTGAGCTGCTTGCTGAAAGATTCTACTATCAAGCTCTGTCAGTAGCTCCCCAGATTGGTATGTGAACCCCTGCTGGGATCTCCTGACCAGTAGCACTTCCAAGAGGAAGACAGTGCTGTTGAGATGGCAGACAGTCTCTTTCTCGTTTACCCGAGGCCTTGCAACCCTCGGCTCTCCTATGCTTCACGTTGGTGCCCGCATCTACTTTGTAACACATAGGAGATAGAGGAATGGGAAGGTCTTAACTAAGAAGAAGGAAAACAGAAGAGAAAGGTGGCTCCCTTGTCCACAGGGTCTCTGTAGAAAGAGGACAGGATAATTCAGCTCTAGAGAAGGGATGTGATTCTGTGACAGAGAGAGATGGGGTAGGAAGGAACTCCTAGAGGTAAAAAATAGAGCCAGGGGAGGGGAGGTGGCTCCACAGAGCTCCATCCTTGGAAAAGCTGCAGTGGAAGTGGAAAGCATACACACATTATATTGGTGCAGGTAACCCTGACACACCAGGCAGGAATATGCTGATGAGAAGTGAGAAGAGTCAGTGATACCCTGGAGGAACAGAGTTAAGGTGCTAACCACCTGAGACACCAGAGTTGCTGGCACACCGAGCTGGTCTCCCATGAGTTCACTGGTGTTTAGCAGGGGTTGGGCCTGGGAGCGTTGACTTACTTGTGTCGTGTGAACGCTTTTCTCCAGGAATGCCCTTCAACCAGCTTGGCACCCTTGCAGGCAGCAAGTACTACAACGTGGAAGCCATGTATTGCTACCTGCGCTGGTGAGTATTTACCAGCTCCTTCCTCAGCCCTGCTATTATGCCTTGCTCTTAACACCTCTGCTCTGAGGAACTTCAGGTCCTGATGGGATAGATAGGGAGGAGGCTGGATCGAGGGGTTCCTCCCTTCAGAGGGACCCTGACATAACTCTGCTGCTTTTCAGAGAGCCACAGGGATTTTTAGGCACTTCAGCAGCCAGAATGACTATATCCTTTTATGCAAAATATTTGTATCTCCCCCTGCAAAAAAACAAATTTGATATGTTTGATAAAATGGGACCAAATGGGATCTAAAAAGATCCTCAGGATTCTAAAGCTTCAGTA
The DNA here is from genome assembly GCA_004365215.1 of Cuniculus paca. Classification (NCBI taxonomy): domain Eukaryota; kingdom Metazoa; phylum Chordata; class Mammalia; order Rodentia; family Cuniculidae; genus Cuniculus; species Cuniculus paca. Next base: position 3,143 of record RJWT010027540.1, read on the forward strand.
AGTGTGGGGCAACCTGCTCAGCAGTAGGGTGGATCTGACCCTCAGCTCTTAGAATAAAAATACAAAATTTCCAGGGACCCGAAATTGTTTAGGTGTAAAGTACTGAGGTGCCAAAATAGTGCAAGTGAGGCAGATAGGTAACTCAGAATGAATTGTGTGGACACACTGCCTGGGAAGCTCTCCATCACTGTACTGAGGCTGAAGTCTGTTGGAGAAGCCAGGTCATTCTCAGGAGAGGGTGGAAGTTGATCTGGGCTGTAATAAGCAAAGGCAATAGGGTGGTCTTCAGAGACTAAAGTGAATTCAAAATGGGCATAGTGGTGCATGCCTGTAATCCCAGCACTTGGGAGGCTGAGGCAACAGGATCTTGGGCTACACAGCAAGAACCTATTTCAAAAAAAAAAAAAAAAAGAAAAAAGTGAATTCAAATAGTAAAGTAGTCAAACATTTAATTATAAACCAGTAAGATACCTAATCCTACCTCATATTTCCACTTTCTGTTGTCCTTACTTCACCTGGGAAAGGAAACCTGTTCTCTGTAGCAAGAAAGTATTAGCTCCTGGGGTGCAACTTCCCTTCTAGATTAACACCATACCACTGTGTTCATGCTTTCTTTTTTGTTTGTTTGGGTTTGTTTTTTGTTTGTTTTTGGTATTGGGAACTCAGGCTCTTCCACTTGCCAAGCAGGCACTTAACCACTGAGCTATATCTCCAACCCCTTTGTTTGTTTTTTGAAACAGGGTTTCCCTTTGTATTCCAGGCCTTAAGCTCACTATGTAGTCCAGGGTGGTGTCAAACTCTTGTCGATACTTCTGCCTCAGCCTCTTGAGTGCTAGGATTTACAGGCATACACTATCACACCTGGCCACGCCTTCTTAAAACGTGATTACCAGGCTTATAACCTATGTGAACTATTTTTATTTTTATTTTTTATTTTTTGTGAAACTGGGGTCTCACTATGTAGTGCAAGCTGGCCTTGAACTTGCTTTTGCAGCCTGGACTGGCTTTAAACTCACAGCGATTCTCCTGCCTCAGCCTTTTTTTTTTGGTCTGTTTTGTTTTGTTTTGTTTTTTGTTTTGTTGTTGTTGTTGTTGTTGAGACAGGGTGTCGCTCTGCAGTTCAGGCTGGCCTTGGGCTCACTTTGTAACTCGGACTGGTCTTGAACTTCCAGTGATCCTCCTTGTCTCAGCCTACCGAGTACTGAGATTACAGGGCTGTGTCACCACGCACAGCTGGGGTTTTTGTGGTTGAGGCAGAGTCTCAATATGTGGTGTAAGCTGGTTTTGAACTCAGTATGTAGCCCAGGTTGGCCTCAAATTCATGGCGATTCTTCTGTGTCAGCCTCCCAAGCCTGAGATTACAGGCAGGTGCCACCACGCCTGTTCTCCTTTTTAAAAATTTATTTTTTTATTAGTGTATTTCTGGTTTAATTTAATTTAAAGAATTTATTTCTTTGCTTACCAAATGAAGTTTTTTTTCCCAAATGAAATTTTCTAATTTTGAATTTGATTGAAACTGGCACCATGAGAAGTATGTAGTATTTGTTGACTAATTGACTGAATGGTGAATTTTCACAGTAATCTTGTGACAATACAAAATGGGCAGTGGCCTCATAAAACGACAGAGATTGAGGCCCAAGAAATTAAGAGCCCAGAGCCGGGCGTGGTGGCTCACGCCTGTAATCCCAGCACCTGGGAGGCTGAGACAGGCGGATCGTTGTGAGTTCGAAACCAGCCTGGGCTACAAAGTGAGCTCAAAGCCAGCCTGAATGGCATAGTGAGACCCTGTCTCAAAAACAGGGCTGGGGATCTAGCTCAGCGGTCTAAGCACCTGCCTGGCAAGCGCAAGGTCATGAATTCAATCCCCGGTGCCGCAAAAAAAAAAAGAAATTAAGAGCCCAAGGTCATGCAGTGAGTGACTGGTTCCAAGTCCCTTCCTGTCTCCAGGGCACTGGTTCCATGAGTCCTTTTGTTCCTTTGGGGTATTTTAAAAAATGTGAGTTGCTAAATTGACCCAGGCTAGACTCAAAATTGTGATCCTCATGCCTCAGCCTCCCAGGTTGCTAGTTTACAGGCATATGTCACCATGCCCAGCCCATGTGTCTTTCCTGTTCTTCCAGAAATGCCCCTCTTACTTGCCCTAGGTCCCTCATCATACTCATTAGCTTGCTGTCGGGTGAGTCACTTCCTAAATAGAGCCAGGCACTTCCAAGTAACCTCTAAGAACATACCCTGCTATGTAGAAACAGTTCCATCACATGGTTCATGGGTTAGCAGTTGGGAGGGCTTAGTTGGGCACTTCTCTTCTCCATGGTGTTGTCTAGGGTTCTTCATTGTGGTTCAGCTGACCCGCAGGTCTAGAATCTGGTGATACGGGTGTATTGGCATACATTTGTAATCCCAGCACTCCAGGACCTGAGCAGGGTTATTGGGAGCCCAGCCCGGGCAACTTACCAAGACATTGTCTCAGAAGGGCTTGGGTTTAAGCCCCAGCTCTGCCTAAAAATGAAGTCTTGGGGGTTGGCCCATGTAGGTGCCTCTTCTCTTACAGTCTCAGGACCTCTTCATTTCTTAGGGGAAGGAGTATCAAAGAATCAGTGACTCTTTCACTACAAGCATGTATTTTGTGTTGTTTTTATAAATAAATTGGGTTTTTGTTTTTTTTTGGTGGGGGGAACCGGGACTTGAACTCTGGGCCTCATGTTTGCCAGGTAAACACTGTTGCTGAGCTCTATCCCTGGCCTCTTTTTTTTTTTTTTTTTTTTTTTTTTTGGTGGCACCGGGGATTGAACTCATGACCTCAAGCTTGCCAGGCAGGTGCTTAGGTCACTGAGCTAGATCCCCAGCTCTTGTGTTTTTGAGATGGGGTCTCACTATGCCATTCAGACTGGCCTTTCGCTTACTTTGTAGCCCAGGCTGGTCTTGAACTTGCGACGATCCTCCTTCCTCAGCCTCCCCAGTGCTGGGATTATAGGCGGGTGCCCAAGACAGGGTCTCGCTGTGCAGTTCAGGCTGGTCTCAAACTCACAACAATCCTCTTGCCTCATCCTTTTTTATTTTTATTTTGAGACAGGATCTTGCTCAGTTGCCTTGGGCTCAAACTCTCAAATTCCTGCCTCAGCCTCACAGACTGCTGGGATTACAGGTGTGCTGCATCATGCCCAGTCGGGTTTAATTTTGAGATTGAGTCTCAAACATTGTGCATGCTGCTCTTGCACTTGTGATTCTCCCGCCTTCACCTTCTAAGTAGCTGGATTTACATGTGTGTACCACTGTGTTTAGCAGGTCATTGGTTTGGTTTTGTAGTGAGATGGAGGAGATTGGAGATTTTGCTGTGCCTTATACTGTCAGTGTGACATTGGCAATGTACTTGTTCTCTTAGCTCCATTTCTCCGTCTTCAGTGAACAGTATTGGGGTTCACTGTGTCCTTGACACAGCAGGTGTTCAGGGAGAAATAACTGCAATAAAGCAGTAACTGTACTTATTGATAGTAGGTGCTTGTTAAATACTGCCTGTTATAGTTATGATAACATATTTCAGCATTACTAAGTTTGTAACAGAGTAGGATAAATTTCCCCTTTTACAGAGAATATAGGGAGGAGAGTAAAAGCATTATCTTTACTCAGTTTGGAAGTTGGGGTGTGTGTGTGTGTGTGTGTGTGTGTGTGTGTGTATATGTGTGTATTTCACCTGAGAATGTACAAGGAAGATGAGACTGCAGGCGGTGAGACTTACTGGGAACATTGTTCCAAAGGCCATAGTAGAATGACACTCCCCTCCCCACCTCTCCTGCCAAGACACAACCGCTCACCCCTGTGTCCCCTCAGCATCCAGTCAGAAGTGTCCTTTGAGGGGGCTTACGGAAACCTCAAGCGGCTGTATGATAAGGCAGCCAAAATGTACCACCAGCTGAAGAAGTGTGAGATGCGCAAACTCTCCCCTGGCAGAAAGCGGTGAGTGGGGCTGGGGCCGGTGCCTGCTTTCTGCCATCAGTGCAGCAGGGCCACTTCACGTTTACCTGGGACCTTGTCATTGCAGATGCAAAGACATTAAGAGGTTGCTGGTGAACTTCATGTACCTGCAGAGCCTCCTGCAGCCCAAAAGCAGGTGAGTGGAGAAGAGAAGCAAGCACCATGTCCTGAGGACCCAGCCAGGACTGCACTCTGCACATGGGTTCCAGAGGCAGAGGACAGCAGAGCTCTGCTCAGTCTCTAGCTAGCTATGCTGTGCTCGGCATCCCACACTGTTGGATCCCAGGGTCCTGTGTCCATGCTCATAGCAGCTTACCACACACAGTGGTAAGGTGCTGCAGGAGTGGTGACTGGAAAGCCACCCATACGCTTCCCGTACTGTCCGCTCTGCTTGCTGTGTTTCGTTTTGCGATGCTGGGGATAGAACCCTGGCCCAGGCATCCTATGTGCTAGGCAAGCACTGTCATTGAGTTACACCCATACTTTGTCTGCTTTGGAAATCAGGCCAGCACTGCCTACCCTCCCCCCCACTGTCTCTGAAGTCCTCTTTGGTTTTTTTTGTTTATATTGTCCAGTCTTTGCCTCTTCCTGCCCCTCACTGATCTCCCCTTCCTTCTGCCCTTCTGTAGCTCCGTGGACTCTGAGCTCACTTCACTTTGCCAGTCTGTCCTGGAGGACTTTAACCTGTGTCTCTTCTACCTGCCCTCCTCGCCCAGCCTCAGCCTTGCCAGTGAGGAGGAGGAGGAGTATGAGAGCGGGTATGCTTTCCTCCCAGACCTGCTCCTCTTTCAGATGGTCATCATCTGCCTCATGGGTGTGCACAGCCTGAAGAGAGCAGGTAACTTCCTTGTGGCGTCCATGCTAGGGTTCTCACTGCCCTTTTATGGAGCTCCTTATTAGTAAACTTCCTCCTGTGAACAGTCCTTTCACTGCCCATGTCCCTGGCTGACTATGGGAGAGTAAAGGCTGCAGAGCCTACCCTGTGGCACCTCCTGGGGATGAGCAGAGGCAGCAGTGTGTCCCTTTCCACAGACTGACTGGGGAGTGGGTAGGATGAGGCCAGCGAACTCAGCTGAGGATCCAGGTTTTATACTTTGCTTCAGGGGCACTCAGGAACCTTTCCGGTGGAAGTGTGTATAGAGCAGGATTGGGTGTGTATATGTATGAAAGCTCTTGGGCTCTCAAGGGGCCTTAAAACTAGGGAGGATGAGCTCAGATAAGAGGACACTTGCATGAGGGTATGTCAGGTGAGCTGGTGTGTTCTGGAGTGTAGGAGGGATGGTGCTCTTGGGGCTTGGTAAAGCTTTTTAGCTTAGAAAGAGCTTGGCAGAGTAGTGCATCCTTGGGTGAATTGAGCGCAGTTGAGACAGTTGAAATTGATGGTACCTGCTCTTCATTCGCGGCCAGCGCCCTGATGCCTGGCTCTCCTGGTTCAGGATCTAAGCAGTACAGTGCAGCCATTGCTTTCACCCTGGCCCTCTTCTCCCACCTTGTCAACCATGTCAACATACGACTGCAGGCTGAGCTGGAAGAGGGCGAGAACCCCGTCCCAGCGTTCCAGAGCGATGGTGCAGGTGGGAGAGGATGGGAGGCTTGGGCTGGAGGGTTGGGATACAACTGGGGATTGAGGGCAGGGACAGACTCATCGGGGAAGAGGTGTTGGAGAGCCCCGTCCAGCTTCTAGCCTCCATTCTTTCTAGAGCTCCCCTTGACCTTACTCTCTCCACAGATGAGCCAGAGTCCAAGGAACCACTGGAGAAAGAGGAGGAACCAGATCCTGAACCTCCTCCCACAGTACCCCACATGGGTGAAGGTAGAAAGAGCCGAAAGTTCTCTCGCCTCTCCTGCCTCCGCCGCCGCCGCCGTCACCGCCACTCACCCAAAGCTGGTGATGACAGTGACCTGAGTGAAGGCTTTGAATCAGACTCAAGCCATGACTCAGCCCGGGCCAGCGAAGGCTCGGACAGTGGCTCTGACAAGAGTCTGGAAGGTGGGGGCACAGCTTTTGATGCTGAGACAGACTCAGAAATGAACAGCCAGGAGTCCCGGTCTGACCTGGAAGATATGGAGGATGAGGAGGGGACCCGGTCCCCAGCCCTGGAGCCCACTCAGGCCAGATCAGAGGCTCCCGAGTCCCTCAATGGACCTCTGGGCCCCAGTGAAGCTAGCATTGCCAGCAATCTGCAAGCCATGTCTACCCAGATGTTCCAGACCAAGCGCTGCTTCCGACTGGCCCCCACCTTCAGCAACTTGCTGCTGCAGCCCGCTGCTGCGCCTCACACCTTGGCCAGCTGCAGGCCCTGTGTCAATGGGGATGTGGACAAGCCCTTAGAGCCAGGTACCTGGGTCTCTGCACCTCCCTGCCACAGGCATTAGCTCGAGAAAGCCCCTCTCTTCTCTATGAGCAGCTTTTTATCTCCACCCTGCTGCCTCACTGTAGTGTAGCCCACGGGTTTGCTCCTTGGGACATTCTCTCCTATTTACTTGTTTGCAGCCTTCAACTCATCTCCTGGTGTTAATTTCTCTCCCACTTCATGCTACCCTGTGGTTTGGGGCTGTCCTCCCCATGCGTATGCAACTGCAGCTTCTTCCCCTGGTGTCAGCTGGTTCCTCTAGGGCCCCGTCAGGGAAGTGGATTGGAGTGAGACTTTCACTGAAGCAGAAGCACTCAGTCATAGCAGTGTTAGCCAGACTGCCCAGCATTAGGCTAGACTAGTGGTGGCGAACCTATGGCATGTGTGGTACAGCAGGTTGTTTGTATCATTGAGAGCCCTAAAAGGTTCGCCATCACTGGCCTAGACTCTTCTAGGACATTATCTTTTTTCTGGCTTCCATAGCAGTCTTGTGAAGTTGCTGTTCCTCTTGTAAAGGCTTTTCCCTCCATGCTTTTTTTCATGGGCTACCTCTGTCTTGAACATAGCTTTTCCTTCCTTGTCCCAAGTCTGTCACGTGGCTAAGTTTTACTTTTCCCCTAGTTTAAAAGTAATTTGGGGCTGGGGGTGTGTCTCAGTGGCAGAGCACATGCATAGAGTGCTTGGACTCAGAATAAGTCATTTGGTTTGGGACTCCTCCAAGGCCAGCTTAGATTCATGTTCTGTGGGCTCCCATGGCTGCCTGTTCTGTGAGCCCCTTTTCCATCCCATCCTGGCAAGGCAGTCTGCTCACCTGTCTGTCTCTCCCCGCAGCACCGTGAACTGTTGCAGGGCAGGCCAGTGTGTGTCTTGTTTACTGCCGTGTCTGGCACTAACAGCCCTTGGGCACAGAGATGTGGCTTGAGGCATTTGAATGACAGAAGGAAATGTGGCCACTGTTGCTCAGAGAGGTGAAGTGACCTGCCAAGTGTTTTACCAGACAGAAGAGCTGGGAGGTGACAAGAATGGTTGAGCCCTGTGTCCCTTGCTTTCTCTGTCTTGTGGTCCTTCCAGCAGAGTAAGCACTTAAACACTGAATGAATTGCCACCGGGCAGCTTTGCACATTAGTTTGAGTCTGAAATAATCACATTAAAAGGCACCAGGCTCTTGGTTTAAAAGCAGCCAGTTAGTGGGCCTGGAAAAGTTGGTCAGGGGTTTGACCCTGAATTCACATGTCTTTCGAAATACATCTTTGTTTTGTTTTTTTTTGGTACTGGGGATTAAACTCACGACCTTTCCATTGCCAGGCAGGTGCTTAAGCCACTGAGCTAAATCCCTGGCCCCTCACACCTCTTTTGTACCAGAATTTTTCAGAAGAGTCTAGGTGAGGGGGCAGGAGCTGAGGCTGTTGCCAACTGCTTTTGTTGCTCATCCTGCTTTCCCCCTGCGCCCAGCCTCTGAGGAGGGCTCAGAGTCGGAGGGCAGCGAGTCTAGCGGGCATTCATGTCGCAATGAGCGCAGCCTACAGGAGAAGCTGCAGGTCCTGACTGCTGAGGGCCTACTTCCTGCCGTGAAGATCTTCTTGGACTGGCTACGGACCAACCCTGACCTCATCGTCGTGTGTGCACAGGTGTTGCCCTCCCCACTCCCTGATGGGGTCCTGGTGTTGGCAGAAGGGCCCTGGGCACTTCTCGATGGTCTGCCAAATGCTGGGCGGGCTGGGGTGGCCATGGGCATGGTCTCGCCCTCAAAACCTGTGGCTGGGGAGCCGTGAGAGAACTAGTTGTGCTGTTTTCTGTCCTCAGTCCTGGGCATAATGCCCGCCATTGTGAGCAGCGTCAGTGAATGTGTGTGTGCAAGGCCAAGCACGGTGAATAGTACAGAATCCAGAAAAGAGTGACACAAAAAGAAGAACTTTGGACAGAGGTTGAGAAGGCCTTGTGGGTAGGGACAGCAGCTGGAGAAAACTGCACAGAGGAGCTAATAGTGTTGGGCTTATTGGTCTGGGGCTTCTCTTCTCCCTTGTCCTTGGGTTCAGAGCCTCAGTTCCCCCAAGCCCCATTTTGGATTTTTTTGTTGTTGTCTTTTTGAGACAGGGTTTCACTGTGCAGTTCAGGCTGACCTTGAGCTCACTTTTTAGCCTAGGCTGGTGTTGAACTTATAATGATCCTCCTATCTCAGCCCCCTGAGTGCTGGGATTACAGGCATCTATCAGCACAACCGGCTTTTTTTTTTTTGTACTAGGAATTGAACTCAGGACCTTGCACTTGCCAGGCAGGTGCTGTGCTGCTGAGCTATATCCTCAGCCTCGCATTTTGGATTTTTAAGACAGAATTTCAGTATGTAGTCAGGTTGCCCATGAACTCATTAAGTAGCCTAGACTGGTCTCGAATGCATGATCCTCCTGCCTCAGCCTCCCAAGTGCTGAGACTACAAATATGTACCATGCCCAGCTTAGAGACTCAGTCTTGAGCCTGTCATTACCAGAGTTTACATGTAGAGTGTTTTCTCTAAGAACTCTCCTGCCTTGCTGTGGGCCACCTGCCTACCTAGATGAGGACTGGGTCAGGGCCAGGCACACCCTTGGGTGTATACGCATCTCTGAGGAGAGCTAGTTACTCAGTCATTAGTCATGGGGGAAGTGTGGTGTAGATGCTGGTCACAGCTCTAGAGAATTGTGCCAGGGTGGGAACACGGAAGGAGGAGTGAAAGAAAGGGTTTCTACAGCCAGGTATGGCAGCACAGACCTATAATCTTAGCCTTCTGGGAGGCTGAGGCAGGAGAGCTGCCAAGTTTGAGCCCAGCTTGGGCACCTTAGTGACTCAGCAAAAGTCTGTCTGAATTTAAAAAATAAAAAAGGGTAGAGGTTGTAGCTTAGTGCTAAGGTCCAGGGTTAATTCCCTAGTACTGGCAAAAAAAGAAGAGGTTTCTGTTAGATGAAGAGGTGCTGCCACCTCCAGCACTCAGCTTTTATCACTCGTGGGATCCAGGAAGTACTTTCCGCAGCCTCACTGCCTTTTCTGTTCCTAGAGCAATCTGGGTGGAAAGTTCAGCAAGGTTCCTTGGCCCCTTCTCCAGGCTTCCCTGGACCAGCTACCCTTTCTGAGTCCTCCACGAGTTTGCTGGCCTCTCACTTCTGTGGAGTCCCTCGACCTCCACACACAGCCCAGATCCCTGATGGGTGTTTCCCTTCCTTGCTGCTACTCTCCAGCGCTGCCCCTGGCTCACAGCCTCCTCTCCCCTCTCCCAGAGCTCTCAGAGTTTGTGGAATCGCCTGTCTGTGTTGCTGAATCTGTTGCCTGCTGCTGGTGAACTCCAGGAGTCTGGTGAGTGGGTCCTTGACACTGTATACTCTTTTCCTTTCCCTGTGGCCCCACTGAGTCCGCCCCTCTCCTATAACCCAGCCTTTGGGGTAAGGAGGCTAATAGGACTCAGTGTGAGCCTCCTTAGCACACCGCAGTCATTGTATGGTCCAGGCCTCTCCAGTTTCCATCCCCACACTGCCCCACTGTGGGCAGGTGGCCTGGTCTGCCAGCTGGTGTACTCCCTGGGAAGGCAGCAGGGTGGGCAGAAGCACAGTCAAGGGCCTGCTGCCCGTGGGCCCTAAGGATTAAGTTGGAGACTGAGATAGGAGGATCATCAGTTCCAGGCCAGCCTGGACACTACACAGACCCTGTCACAGACAAAAAAGAATTGACTTTGATCTCCAGAGCTCATCTGGCTGGCTCCTCCCTCCTAGACTCACTAGGGCTATTCATTTCTTCAGGGCCCGTCCTCTTATTTCTGTGCTAGTGTGATTTCCCGCCTGAGCTGCCCTCATTCTTCAGCGCTGGTGCCCTGGAGTTTGGCCTAGTGTGTTAGTCTCCTTGCCCCTGTTTCATCAGCTTGGCAGCTCCCTGGCATAGGTGGTCTCATGCACCCTCTCTCTACCCAGGTCTGGCCTTGTGTCCTGAAGTCCAGGATCTCCTTGAAGGCTGTGAACTGCCTGACCTTCCCTCCAGCCTGCTTCTCCCAGAGGACATGGCACTTCGAAACCTGCCTCCCCTCCGGGCTGCTCATAGACGCTTTAACTTTGACACGGACCGGCCCTTGCTCAGCGCCTTAGAGGAGGTGAGGGTCTCGTCCTGGGCCACAGACATCGTGTGCTAATGTCAGTCATGTTCAGCAGTGAGGCAGGGCTTGGGGCTGGGGGTGGGTGGCCGTGGACTGCAGGCTGCTTGCTGCACGCCCTCGCACAGCTTGGCATGTGTCCTGCAGAAGGCTTGCTGTTGGTGATTTCTCCTGTTGTAGAACTACCCTCTCCTGTCTTCTGAAAGGGACAGGGCAAGTGAATTAGGCCTGGGAATCTGTCAGCTGCTAGGCCAGTCCTCTGAGCTGCACACCAAGCAGTGGTAGAAAGTTAGAGCTGGGGGCCATGCTGCCTACTTAGTTCAGCAGCTAGCTCCTAACCGAAAATCTGTGTCACCATGTGGGCCATCTGGGGGCAGCAGAGGGAAGCCAAACAGACAGACCCTCAGTCCCCATCCCTAGGCCAGACTGCCTCATTTCCAACTGGAGCAGCTTGCCTGAGATGTTTTAAGTTTGAGGGATCTAGGTAAGATCTTTATGTAAGGAGAAAGATGGGTTTTATTGACAAAAATTTGGGAAATGTCAATCTAGTTTAGTCCTTTGTCTCACATGTGAGGAGTGAAGACCCTGGGAAGCAATGGCCTTTGAAGCCATCTCCTCACATGTAGCCCAGCACCTTTGCTCCTCCACAGGGTTGCCAGTCCCCTTACCTGCTCACCTCCTCCTTTGACAGCCAGCATGCCTCTTTCCCAGGCTGGGAGGGAGGCAGAAAGGTGGCCCTTCAGGTGGCCATTCAGGTGGGCCCTTCTCAGCAGACCACTCTCGTGTCTCCCCAGTCGGTGGTGCGCATCTGCTGCATCCGTAGCTTCGGACACTTCGTGGCCCGCCTGCAAGGCAGCATCCTGCAGTTCAACCCGGAGGTTGGCATCTTCGTCAGCATTGCCCAGTCGGAGCAAGAGAGTCTGCTACAGCAGGCCCAGGCGCAGTTCCGCATGGTGAGAAGCCAAAGCGAGAGGCTTGGTTGCACTGATGGTCCTGGAATCCAGAATGTAGGGAAAGGGAGGCTCAGTGGACTTCCTGGGGAGGCCTGGTGGGGAAGAAGGGTGGGGCTGGCACAAAATTATGGCCATGATACTTTGAGCAGATAGTGTGGTTGACTGCATCTTGAGGCCCATCTCTTACCACTTTTTAGTCTGCATTGAGTAAATCACTAAAATTTTTGCTCAGTTAGAATAAATGCAGTCAACTTGCTGGGAGAGGTGGCGCATGCCTGTGATTCTAGCACTAGGGAGGCTGAGGCAGGAAGATTGTGAGTTCAAGGCCAGCCTGGGCTACATACTGAGACTTGGGAAGCTCTTGTGAAGATGGAATGATAGTGCATATGAAGTACCTTTTACTCTGTCCTCTGGAGTGGAGGTGCCCAGCAGATGCCCCTACCTTCCTTGGAGCACATCGGACAGGTGGAAGCCTCTGGAGATTCTGGAACTCTCAGCCCAGACATGATCCAATCCCGTAGAGGCCCCAGAGGGTAGGAAGCTGCCTGTGTTACGTCTTTTCCATGTGATTGCCTATCCCACCAATGTTTACGGAGTCAGCTGTTTGCCAGACAAGTTAGTACAGGAAGTGATATCTCAGCAGTGACACGGTGCCTTCCCCCATAGGGCTTATACTTTGTTAGCTGCAGTCTGATTTTCCCAGTAGAGCCCTGTGCGTGTTGTCTTCCAAGCCCATTGCCAACAGAACACTGGGGGTGTTGGTACTGGGCACAGGAAGGACAGCCCATGTATCTCAGCCAGCTTTAGGGTTTCTTCACCCCAAGCCAATTTCCTTCACTGTGTTCTTCCTTTTCCCCCAGCTGTGAGTCCACAGCTCGACCACCCTCTAATCCCATTCTCTCTCTTGCTCATTGGTTTTTTTTTTTTTTTTTTTTTTTTTTTT